>JAOXNG010000026.1:68954579-68966425 GCA_028566535.1 Scolopax minor | reverse complement strand
GAGAGGGGATTTTAAAAGTACCCAGCAGCTGTAGGCAGTGCGAGTAGGGGCATAACATGTTCCAAGAGAAAGTGTAGTTGCTCCATCAAAGGTACTGCTCTGGAATTCCCCTACTTGAAGGCTACCTCTTGGAATTGGCTGCATCCCACTGGCATAATCTTGTTTTTAAGATTTAAGTATAAAGAATTCTATTTTATGAATAGCCCCATCCACTTAAATAGCAAAGTTGACGTTTATCCAGTGCAAGCAAGTTTATCAGACTGTGTTTCTCAAATAGCATATGGAATAGTTTAAAATGTGTTTCCCCCCAAATAAAAAAGACAATTCCAAGCAATATAAAATTCTGCTGCTGTACTTTGGAGTGAGACAGTAGAGGGGGGATTTAAGATGATTCCAAGTTTCTGTAGATTATCATAAGCAAAGGCATTGTCATGTCTGAAAGTTTACTCATGGCTCTACACAGCAGCTAAAGGTTCGTTACTTCTTGTCCTCAGCTAATGGACTGCTGTGCATTTTTAAATGCAAACCTTTCTTCTAAACTGAGTGGATTTAATACATCAGGTCCTGTGTGTTTGGATTTTATGGTAGACATTTCTCTGTGTAGAAGCCTATGTAATGTTTTCTTTATGTAACATATAATAACTAGTAATAACTCAAACTAAAAAGAAAAATATCTTCCACAATATAATTGGTATTGCTTGCTTTATTCCTTGCAAAGACAGTTTTTTGCATCAGAACTGTTGAAAGCGAACATCCCTAAAAAAGGGGAGGGTTGTGTTTCTTCTTTAGAATGAGGACATTCTCTTCTTTATTCAAGATGTCTGGGCTACACTTCATTTTAAACCTAGACATGAAATGTTATCTTAAATATCTTCTTTGTCAAAGTAAGGTACTCTGAAAAATTGCTATATTAATTGTTATTTGTTATTGTAGTGTTATTATATGGGAATTTTTGCTTCTTAGGGCTCTTTTGTGGCACAAAGTTTTTCCACCTGCTGATCAACACTTTACTGTTTACTGGGAAATTTGACAACTTCAGTATTGACCCAGAAGCCACGATGCTCCCATTGAATCTCAGTACTGTCAAAGTTTTGGTTTGTGAGGCTGAGCAATGTCACGTAATCTCAAGGGTAATTGGAATTAAAATACTAAAAGAAATAAACAAAAAACCCTGCAAAACAAAAATCTGCCAAATGTTTGCAGTTTGATTCTATAGATGAATTAAAAACTATAGGGCCTACCATATTGTTTTGGCTGGCTATAATTAGCTCTGGTTCATATCCAGCTAAAAATCCTTTCAGCTTTCACCTATTTGAGCTGTCTGATTTCTTAGACTTAAAGCTTCTTGAATTGGGACCAAGTTCCCTCTGAGCTTTGACTCCCTTTGTGTCCTTCACTGTCTATGAGGCAATGTGGTGATTGGGCCAGTGCTCCCACACAAAGCATCTCCCAGCCATGGCATCAGAAATGTCATCAGGAGTTTGGAAATGGCATGTTTCTAGCAGCTATTGAGGACAGCTATTTAGTCGACGTGACAGTGTGTCCCATCACCTCACACACATTTTCCTATTGCTCTTGAATATGAGCTCGTGATCAACCTACACAGCTTAAAAATGTGTTATTTCTATAGGTCTAGCCTCTGCCAAAAACATACAGGTGGGCACCATGCATCACTTTCCTGCTTAAAAAAACAAATAGAGTGCTGTAATGCCCATTAGCAAGCAGAAATAGATCTTACAAGAGGGGCTGCCATCTATTTATAAGTCAAAGTTGTCATTGTGTGTGAATTTGGTATTAGAATATGTGATGTATCCGTCAAAGTCATTACCTTCCAAAGTTTACTTGTTTTCAAAGGATGACTTGGTTTCTTTTTAAATTTTACAAGTTCTTTTCCATTCTGTTCTTTTTCAAAGCTTTGCTATTCTCGTAAAGAGAACACTAATATTTTAGGAAAAGTATCTGGATTTTTTAGTGGCTCCCCGTAATAAGTAGGTCAAATACTCTGGTGTTGGAAGTTATGTACACATATTTATGTGGTGAGCTCCTGTCAGAATAGTATTTTCATGTTTAAATTTCCAAATGCTAATTAGTTGTATCTTATTTTATTTCTGTTTTCCCATATTGGTGCTAAATTTTCCATAAGACAGATATTATTTTTTTTTTTTGGTCCTTAGTGTCTTGAGAAATAGAAAATATAGACATGTTTTTAAGAGAAACAGAAACTTCATGCCAGATGGTCATTCCAATGTTTTTATTTTTCTGTTGGCGGAAAGTGGTTATGAGGTTAATAAAATGACATCATTCTTGCTCTTCTGAATATTAGAATGTAAACTCACAATAAAAGAAGTGGAAAAACTGCAATACAGCTGAGCATTTTACATTGCAGTTAATGTTTCAGTAGCAAGATCTAATAACTAGGATGTTCATAACCATTCCATCCTGTGTCGTGATTTTTCTACCATTTTTACAAATGCAAGGTACACATGACTCATTAGTTAATCAAAGATGACATTGTTATTTATTTGACTTTTGGCCACTGCAGAATATGGTAGGCGTTGCTCGCGTTCCCATGCCTGCACAGGACCCCATGCCAATAAATTTGGAAACTATAAGACACCAGCCTGCAGACTCTCCCTGCCTAGAATTCGCTGTAGTTTTCAGACCTCTCCACTTTTCTACAGGGTGCAGTAGTTATGAGGTGATTCTTACTGACTCTGGACTGGTATAAACCAAAAAAAAGCTCAAGCAGGGGCTTCAGAGCTGCCCAAGCAAGGAGTTTGTTAAAAAGCAGTGAGGAAATAGAAAAACTTTTGGAGTGATTCCTCTTGCTCTGCAAGAATAATGAATAATTCAGCTGTAGTGAGACCTTTATTTCTATGAAGAATAGATTAATATCATTGGCATCTCTTGTTATTATTACTTATATTGCTTTAGTCTATGTGTAATTATTTACAATTATGTAGCTCAGTTCAGTGCAATAAATTGCCTTTTTGGTGTCCTACAATGTTGATAAATAAATCTTTTTAGAAGAGATACTGCAACAGTATTTGGAAAGAAGACCCATGATGTTAGCTGCCTGTAATTAGAGATGTTATACTGAAAAAAAAAGATACTGAAATTAGATCAGTCACTTTTCAACATAAAGTTACATCTGGAATGAATTGTCTTGGTGGGAGTCTTGCATGATACCATGTTGATTGCAAAGGTCATCCTCTGGAATTTGGTACCTTTTGGATGAGATTGCAGTTTAGACACCGATACACAATCTGTCTTGTTTTACACAACTAGAGAATCAAATGTAATTTGTTGATGACTTCTGAAAAGAAAATAATCCTGCAGCAATCACTTGCTTTAGCTTCCAATTTATTTACAGTAAGTTTTTATTTAACCATCTGTTTGTTAGACTTGCTCCATTTAGACTGGGAATTGTTTCCAGAATATGTAACCCCATTTGGATTCTGCCTTTATACATGCGACCTTTTTAACTTTGCAAGTATTTATTCTACATAAAATTTATGTGACATTTATGATCTTACTTAAAAACTGGTATATGTAAGCCCTAAAATACTGTTGCTTCTTGTCACCCACCTCTTATGGTCTCAGTTCATTTCTTTTGCTTGCTCAATGCCTCTTATGCTCATGATTCCTTTTTTTTTTAACAAGAATTCAGTTGTATTTGTGTGTTTTTCTATACATTTCTATAAAACAGAGCCCTAAACTGCTAGGGACACCTCAGTGCTACAGCAATACAGGTAAAACAGAGGACTAAATTTGTGGAAGTGATGAGCTGCTTTGAGCGCGTTTGATTCTGTGCATCAACCATGATACTCCATAGAGGAGGAGCTTGCTGGTTACCAGTATATTCCATGTTCTCAGGGAGCTCAGTAATGGACTGTTTCCAAGGTCTGATGTGCCAGAATTAAGACATTCCAACAGTTTTGCTCAGAAACATACATGTGTGTGCCTGCGTGTGTATATGTGTGTATATATACATATGCACACAAAGTTTTCTACTCTATATGTATATATAAAATTCTTCCAGACAAATTAATCTTCTGTGAGTAGAATGCTTTTATCAGAGTACTCTGAAAGCAAAATAAAATACAGGTAGGGATTGTTGAAAGAAAACTCTTTCAAGTTTTTCTAACTCTGGCTGACAAGGGGTGGGTTAAAATATCTTAACTAGGGTTACCACATCACATGGGAGCTAAAACTGTCTTTCTGTATTTTTCTCAAAAAAAGGTGTTTGTGTTTTATCTGAAAAGTTGCAAAGTAGTGTCATTGTGGCTCTCATTTAAAAAGCAAAGACCTCCCTCCTCCTCTTTTGAAAGACCTAATATTTTGTATCCAGATAAGGGTCACATAGAGCCTCTAAAATTAATGCTTAATAAAGAAGTTCCTTTCTTAAGTGAGCAAAGTTTCACATCAATAAAACTTAAAAAGCCTTGTGGGAAGTAAAGGCTAAACATACTAAGTCAATGGGAGCTGCTAAATTAATATTCTATGTACAAACTCAAAATACTTGCTGTAACATCAAAGAATCCCAATGTATAATGGTTGCAATGGGAGCCAGCTCTTCAAGGGGGGAAGCAAAAAACCCACTACCACCTCCTCTACACACACACGTTATTTTGTTAGATGTTTAAATAGTATTTTCTTGCCCGTTTTCTTTAGAGGTTGAAATTACATGGTGGTGGATGTGACTGTTATGGTCACAGGTAAGCAATGCCTCTCAACACCAGACATCCCATTAGCAATTAGTTTATCAGCCTTCTAATGGGCAAGTTAATTGGTAAGGTTTTGCTGAGTGTTATTGTGTTATTGTGGTATTTAGTCTTGCTCGTAAGATTATTCATTTGGTGTTAATTGTGTTACTGGACGGGCAAAGTAGAATATGAATGGATATGGGAAGGTGGATGGCTCCTTCTGTGCTCTAGCATTTTATTTTCTATCCATTTTGTTCATTATGATAGCCATGTATTTTGATAAAGTGACTTCTTTGATGTATTTTTGGATGCTTTTAGTCAAGAGAACTCAGCTTGTCTTTGTCTAGCTAGAAAAGCAGGGGGGTTTTAAGAGGAGATACGTAGGGTTTCTTAGCTGATAATCCTGACTGGATTTAGCCACTGCTATAGATTTGGAGCAGGACTGCGTTTACCTTTGGGTTTTTCTGCTTTCACTAATAAGCATTTTAACAGTCCATGTGTTGTCCCTAGGTAAGATTCCAGGTATTGTAGTAATAATGAAATCTAACACCAGAGAGCACGGCATCGTGTGGTGAGAACTGTACTGAGAGGAACTGCTTATCATTGTTGTTAGTTCAAAGGCAGTACAGCATCTATCAAATCTCTTATCTGAAAAGCAGCTTGATAGTGCCAGCACCATATCTCTGCTTTTGAGTGTGATTATATTAGTCTGTCAGCTTAGTTTTCCTCGTTTTTTGGAGGACATACTCGATTATTTCCTACAGGCTGGCAAGGAGAAAGTGGAGAAACAACACAACTGAAAATTAATGTAAACTTTACAGTGGGCGATATCCAAAATTAACAGCGGGGCTGCCACGTTGCATTCCCTATGTCTCCCCACCTTAATGAGTTGCATATTTCCCTTCCTGCTGGCCCACACACTTCCTCCGATCACAGGCGTTTTTGGGCACGGGGTACATGCACAGACACACAGGTGCTCTCCAAACTGCTTTTCCCACAGTCAGGGATGTCTGGGTGTGAGTCAGCCCCAACCTGGAGAGCAGATAGTCCAACTGGCACCGTACCGATTCCTCACTGTGAGCCCTGGTCTCTCCATTTGTCTTGTGTCCTGCAGAATATGCTATGGGATTTTTCCCAGCCAGAAAATAAACTTTGATGACTCTTTGGCGTGCTTGTGCAAACATGTCTTTGTGGCTGCTGCCTTCAAGTCGCAGCTCTTACCTCTGTTTGCATCATCTGTTCTTGGCCATGAAGGTCTTTGAAAGCCAAGCTGTGTTCAGACTCTAAGCCTAATATTTTTCCCCAAACCATTCTTTTCAGCAGAAAAGTAAGTATATTCTTAATTTGATTTTGCTTACTTGATGGAAAACAAGATGGTGTTAGTTTTCTGAGTTGCCAGGCCAGCCAAGATCAGGGTGGTCTAGGATTTAACTGTTTTTTCTGACTTAAGATTTTATCTTTTACCTGGTGAAATTGAACCAGTGGTGAGTTAGGGAACTCACAAAACACTGTATTGCTCTTGGCCATGTTTTCCTTCCCCCAAAGGAAGCTACACCAAGAGATACTACTACACAACAAGTTGATTGGGGCTCAGTGCAGCTATGTAGCCGTGGCAGATTTTTCTTCATTATAAATTATGATCTCATTGTTTGCAGCTGTATAGACTTGCTCAGTATCACGTGCTGACTTCCACTAAAGGAGGGAGGCTCAGTTCTCCTTGTCTAGGTTAGAAAAGCAGATCCTGTTTGAAGACAACGTGCTGACTCAGACATAAAGACCTTGGTAGGATTTTACCTCTGCAGTAGGTCATGAAGAACCATTTTTAAAATCAAATCTGGCTTGTCAAAGGTCTGCCTGTGTAGTACTTGCAGCCTTGTGTACTCTTCAGGATGAGTCCTTAAACAAAGTTGTAACCCTAACTCTTCTCTCTTGGAGAGGTGTAAAACATTAGGATTTACTTGAAGAGGTTGCTACTACCTCTGCTATCCCAGAGGTACGTGTAACAAACAAGTGACTCAGTCCTAATAGGTATTTCCTACACGTTCCTGAGGTTTATTGGGACATGGAGAGAGATTTCTTCTAGCAGTCATCTGTTTTTACATTTTCTCCAGGTCATGTCTCTTCAGTCAAGTTACCTTTTACTGCCATGAAGTTTTTCTAGGGACTTTTTCAACCTAAGAAGATCCTTCTTTTGGAAGCCCACCTGTTTCACCCATGGCACCATATTTGGGTACATGAGCATTAAAGTCAGCATACCATGGGTCTGACAAAAGTGGATTTATGCTGGAAGCTGCCTGCTGGCCATGGTGTTCCCAGCTCAGCACAGAGCAGTGTGAGGGCTGGTACAGAACACACTGTGTAACAAGACTGCTTTCTTCTCATTTGCCCCCCACCTCCCTCCAAAAAGCAAACACTTGCTCCATACCTAGAAATGACTCATACCTAGTCTGAAGCTTCTGTAGCATTGTTTTCTCTGTATTTACTCTTTCATGTATTCTCTAAGAATGCTTCATTAATTAAAAATGTTGTAAGCACAGCAGAAAAAAATTGATTTTCTCTCTAGATGTTCCCCCTCCCCCCCGCACCAACCCATCCCAGGGTGTTTGCTTTTGTGAACCAAATAGCATATGGTTCTTTGAGTGTTTCTGTGATTCAAAATAGTCATGTTGCCTGCAGAAACAAAGGGCACTGCGCACACGTAAAACTTGTACACTGTTTTCTAATGAAATACGACAGCCCGTTTGTGCAGCTGTGTCAAATAAGGCATGAATACAGTTAACTGCTATTTACCTCCTCTCGCTCTGTTTGTTTGGAGTACAGAAATGCTGTACATTCACATTAGGCAATTCAGTATAGAAATCCAACTTGGACTATTGATGGGGAAGTATTTCATAATTTTGTAGCAGGTTAAAACATATGGTTGTAGTTACAAGAAATAAATGGTTTCATCCATAAAGCACTGCCATTCAGCACAACTGTCAGGCTGATGCAGGTTTATCCTTCAGGAGAGTAAAATGTAGGTAATGGGTAAGTGATAAATGATAGTCTGGGTCTCTGCCTGGGGAAGAGAAAAGTTTCAAATTCTTTTTAACATGGGCATTAGTAAGAGAAGAGGAAAAGTTAATGTGCCAGAGATGAGAAACTCTCCATATGTGACTTAAATCTGTCCATCAGTTTCTCTTCAAGTATTTCTTCCCTACCCGTCCCCAAGTCTAGGGAGAGTGAAATAGCTTCTAAGCCATTGACAGTAAAGGATTCAGGCATACTTCATAGTTTCATCTGACTTATCCTTGCATGTTGTTTCACTTGTCTTAATTGAATTATCCTACATCCCCTTTGAGTAGGTTTTTCCCCAGACTGTAGATGGATTTTCTGTCCAGGTTATCTCATTTCTGGAATTGCTCAGAAAACACTCAAGGAGTACTCAAGGAGTCAAAACACAACACTCAAGTACCCTGTATTCCACAGTAATTCTGGAGGCCTTTAGAACAATTGAGTTAGCACCTTCTGTGTCCTCTTATCTACTGTTTTTTCCAAGCTTATGTTGGTGAGAGATTGGCTTTTGCCAGAACTGTTGGAAAGTTGATCTTTTACTCCTGTATCCCCTGGAAAAAAGGTTGTTTAAGAATCTACCTACTGTAGAAGAGAGATGGTTCACTGCATCTTTTTGTTGCATCTACAGAGAAGGCAGCAGATACACAAAGATGTGAGCTGCTGCTGCTTCAAGGGAGTGTCGGTTACTGACGCAGGCAAAGTTTTGTGCTGTCTATATACTGTTTTAGATTCATGTGCATGTTCCCTGCAGAGAAGATGTTGAGTGTACTGAAGGCATATGTGCCAACATCTAATTGGTAGGGATCTGACTGCATGCATTGGCAACAAATGTGTAGATTGGGAAGCTATTATGCATTTCAGGCTGAGAAGTCTATTAGCAGGATGCAAAAGTTCAGTGCTTTGCTTTGGGTTCTAATTTCACCCAGTTTTTGCAGTTACATGGAATGAACCTTTTTCTGTATGAGTTCAACCTGTGTAAGGCTATCAGTTTGAACTCCAAATGTCAGCATCTGCAAATAGTTTGGTTGCCTCTGTGCAATGAGTTGTTTCCTAGCCTATCACTGTGTGCCTTCTTGTTTTGTCCATAGCCTGAGCAAGCTCTTTATTAAAAGTGATCACTACTGGAAATGGAATGATTTCTTTAGTATCTGATGGGTGGACATAAAGAGGAAAAGACAAGTGTGAAGCAGTGTGCCCTTTTTTCATCCTGCTTTCCTTCTGTAAGTCCAAAGAGGACATGTAGTTCCAAGGCATCAGGAAAGCACTCTCGCTGGGCACTAGTTACCTTGTCCTTTTCCTGCAGATGCTGCTCGCAGGAGTTTTATTTTCATAAAGTGTGTGGAGGCAGTGGATACCTTTAAATCTTTTCACTCTTAAATGTTTTCAGCAAGTAGTGGCACTGGAACTGAATTTTTTAAAAATACAAAAGCTAAATGCTGCCTCACAGAGGGAGCAACATATTTCATGCAGATGGGCTCTCAAACGGCGATGGAAACAGCAACTCATGGATGACCAGGTGACCTGTTTTTCTGTCCTGAAGAACTAAAAATAATTTACATATTTTTGTTTTTAAAACATTTGCATGTCATCTTGGTGTGATTACTGGCACATGTTGTATTGATTCAACTTTATTGTCGCATTATTCTCTCGCATTCAAGGGCCACATGTGTTCCACATCTGGTGAACATTCAAAGGCCTTTTGAAAAACATCACCATGTTTTTGTTCTTAGAAATGGTTATGACAAATATCACGCTTTTGCATCTGCTTCTGCGATTGGTTGCAAACAGGATGCACTAGGCTGTGCCTACTGTCCAGTTACAAAACCACCAAAGAGAACATAATACATTTCCTGTTAACCAAAGTGATTAACTGCTTGACTGTTGGTCCTGGTTCCTTGCACCAGAATGATCCCGCCTCCTTGTCCTGGTGGACCGTACTGGATGTGTTATCTCTTTATGGCCACTCCCATTAGACTAGGCAATGTGGGGAAAAAAGGGACAGCAGAAAGAAAACCAATGTATTTTTAAGAATGAATAGGAACATTCATTTTATAGTTGCCTTAAAAACTCCTAGCATAGTATTCAATGTCAAAAGCCACCAATAAACTACTACTTGAAACATTGTGGAAAAAGTGGAATGTTTTCCTACAGATCTGTCAGTGGGGTTCTGGTTTGGTACGTTGCTGGATGCATTTTATAGTGTGACTGCACGACCATTTACTGTGCTTCGTGACGGTGACGTTGCATTTATCGTGAACCTCTCCGTGGTGTGAAGTGCTCTCATGGTGAACACCATCTGTTTAGAATATACGGTTCCCCCTACCAAATCAGTTGCACGCAAAGGAGATTGTGGTGTGCTTTTCACACATTATTTATTATGTAGGGCAAAGTTAAAAATCATGATTAGCGTCTTCTTACATTTCACCCTTAGGTGCATATAATATAAAATCTCATTTGGAGGTACCTAAAGCCAAACTCAAACCTGAAACATGTTTAGTTGGGCTTAGAATGAAGGAGAAAATATTCTCTTGACTCAATAATGAACTTCATTTCTCTTTTGGGACTTGACTTCTGACACAAAGAGAAGGCCAAAATAAAAACCAGAGTGAGTGAGGGCCCCGACTTAAACCTGCTTTTAATTAAGCCTTGCAAAGAAGCTTTTCTGCTAAAACTCTCAGGTTGAAGAGTTCATGAAAAAAAAAAAACCTCCCTGTGGCTTATGAACAGCCAAAGTGGGGACATTCAAGCACACATTTTTGAACAGTTTAAACCAGAAAAAAAAACGCAAGTGAGAAAGTCCATATTATTTGCAGTTTTTAGCAGGCCCCTCCTTTCACAGTTATCTTCCTTTTTTATTATTCTGAATGTTTTGGTTTAAAACTTAATGCTGCTACAAGATGTTTTGATATTAGCAAACATGAAAAGTAAATTGCTTTGGTTTCCTCTTTTCCTAATTGCACATAAATCTGACCCAGTTCAGCTGGACACGGTTACAGTGCGTCAGAAATGTAATACACATTTCCAATCAGAGTCCTTGCACCGAGGCAAAGGTCAAAGCAATTTTCTTGTTTGTTTGTTTTTAAAGGGATTAAATAAATGTATTTTTTTTACCACAAGGAAAATGATAGTGCCCATTGCTCAAATACGGCTCTTAAATCCGCTTTTCAATGGGAATGGATGATCCTGCCTGGAGCAGCAGCAGGGATCATTTCAGAATTAAAGGTTGTGTGCTTTCTGTGCACAGTGATGCTCCTTGGGCAAGACTTCTGCTCGATCGCTTACACTATCAACCCCAGACGAGAGCTTACACCACATTAAAATAAAGCTGTGGCTTCAGTGACAGGCTGTAAACAAAAAAGGGTGGGATACAGCTAATGGCAGCAGTATAGCACTAAAGAAAAATAAATAATTCCCTTCTACTTGCAACTGGCAAAGGCCCAAATCCTGAAACATCATCAATCATCCTTGATGACTAGATGAGATCATAAACCGAATGAGGAAAAATAAACTTGAATTTAACTTAAATTGTGATTGGCGCAGTAAAAATTAACTTTCACCCCAAAAAATGTTTTCTTCTTGCAAAACATTTCTAGTTGCCGCCCTTTCCAACTAATCCCCACCCATTGCAGAATTTCCAAGCGTTCTTCATGGTTGGTAGATGTCATCCCTTATCCTTCCACATCTCTTTCAGCATGAGAAGCAAACTGCTTTTGCATTTCTTCCCCAAAAACATTTTAAGTGTAGTCTTCATATAAATACCAAACATCATGTTATCCATAACCTCATAATTCACCAGTCTACCAGCTGAATAATGTAGCAGGCATGGAAGACTGAGCAGCAAAGGATGTTGTACAGACCAGGAGAGCCATTCTGACAAAAAATCTGCTGGGGAAAAAATTTCCTGAGAAAAAATACATGAAGTTTCTTTTTCAGTTCTTCATGCATCTAGGGCTTATTATGAACAAAAGACACGCTCTAGGGAACAGTTATGTACTATCAGGAAAACTGACTTGATATTTGAATTTTTACAGCTGTTTATATTTTGCACCGTGATTTTTTTTTTTTTTTTTTTTTTAAAAAGTTTCT
>JAOXNG010000026.1:68930216-68940970 GCA_028566535.1 Scolopax minor | reverse complement strand
CTGCATGGATGGATATCAGTCCTGGAAGAATATACACTAGAGTGTAGTCAGGGAGCATGGGGTTTTCAGTTTTGTTTGTCCCCAGTGAAATTCCTCACTGTTTTAAAGCTGTGTGGTTCCCATTCCAAAAAGTTCTGTTAACTCATGCGACCTCTGAAGGAATTAAACATGTTTTCCTTCCTAAACGGAAAGCCGCTAGAATATTTACATAGTGAAGTAGTCCCTTAAGATTTATCTCCTCCTTCCTCCTGGATTTTAAAAGAAAATAAATTCCACTTGCTTGAAGTTGATTTTTGCTTTAATATTTTTAATGATGTGTTGAGGACAGTGGGCTGGAAGAGCAGGGATTAGAGTGCTCAGTTCTTTTCTCAATTTTGTCAGGGACACGTGTTAATTCAAGTAAACTCTGACCCTCCTCTTCTGTTCCTCCCCAGCTTACTCTGTTTTCTATTGTGTAAAAGATGCCTTAAGATATGTAAGGCTTTAGATTCTTACAGGTTTATTTAATACTGAAAATAATGCCTTTCGCAGAAATTCAAAACTTTTTTCATAGGTTTATTACACTTCCTCTTAATTCCTGTAGATCCTTTAAATCGCGTTTAAATTGTCACTTTTGAAGCACAATATCATGTTTAGTGTTTAAAAACTGAAAAAATTATTTTTTGTACTTTCTTCACTATCCTCCCTTCTGCCAAAACTCAGGCCTTTTGCAAAAATCAGCAAATTGACGTCAGCGCATTTACCCTTAGGGATAGTAAATTATTACACAGCTTAAGTTATAAAAATAAATAACTAAGGAGGGTGGAGAAAAGAGATGGAAAACAACAAAAATCTACCACAAACTCTCCCTGGATTCTGAAGAATATATGATTATAGCATTAAAATGTCCAAACAATGCAACTGAGCAGAAAGCGTTAGAGCTTGGGCCTTAACTGGCTCTGCATTAAGCAGCGTTTAATGTTTTTATACAGCCTTTGGAAAGCTCAGAATTGACCTGTTTTTATTATTTTTATTGGCTCCCTTGATGATAGACAAATGGGGCTAACCTGAGGCCAACATAACCAGCAGGAAATTTGGGTCATGGGTAGTTACATTTTTAAAACTTGTGTTTTAGGGTTGTTCAATCAGGGTAATTGATTGATTGTTAGGCGGTGCAGGGAGCCCCTAAATCATCGGAGGTGGCCAGATAATGACAATCTGCCAGTGGATTTTGTTTGAGGGAAATTTTCCCAGCTCCCTGCGGAGCCATGCTCTGCAATGAGGCTGAGAGTCCTTTTTTTTTCATGCACTCTCCAGTCCAACTGGCCTGTTTGGACAAAATAGCCTCTGAAACTTGGCAGTTCCATTTGAAGTCCTCTGTAGTGCCATTTCCCAAGAGATAAGGGAAAAACATTCCAGAGAAGTTCATACCCCAGAAAGACCCTACGTGTGTTCTGAAGTTAACGGTTTATTATAGCTCTTTAATTTTTTTTTTTTTCTCTTTCATTTTTACTTTGAAGATAAGAGGTGGCAATTGTTGCTTCAAGTTGTTGAGTTCTAGCCCGCCCTACAGTAAATCATCCTGGAAGTTGAGACCAATTTTTTTTTAATCACGTATGTTTGATAGTTTGCCAGAGATGCTGTACATGTGTACTTTCTGGAGCTGCTATCCTCAGGCAGGAGCTGTTGACCCTTCTGTTTTATATGACCATGTGCATCCTCAGTGCTCCATGCATTTGGATAATTTGGGCATGCAAAATAGAAGTTTTTCAAGAACACACCTTTGGTGTTGTAGGAGCATGCTGTGAGTGAGATGTTTAGAGATGGGATGAAGTAGAGAGTTTTTGTGTTGGGAGGGGGGAATAGATGGTGTGCCAGTAGGTGGTAGATGATGTTCAGTAATATGTGCTTGACTATCCTTCAAAGTGAATTCAGATTTTTATAGATTGAAGTTTGTCATGTGTTCCAGAATAACTCCACATGTAGGTTAATCTTCAGTTCTTAGATTTTTAGGACCGAACAGGCTTTTGTTTGTTGCAGGTGGCTTCCTCCTGGTAGCTGCATACCTCTGAATTCCTTGAAGTTCTGTCTTTTTCCATTTTAAGATCTGGATGATCTCATATTTATTGTGCTGGCGGACAGATGAGAATTTCTTTGTGTCATTTTGCAGGGAAGAAAGCAGGTAATACTTAACGGAGGCAGGGCTGAGTTGAAATTTGGGAACCAACAGCCTGGTCTTGAGGGTGGCCCAGCTGCCAGCGTATACCAGACCAGTGCCAAACACCATGGACTTGCTTCCCAGGCAGAGCAGTGCCTGGACTTGCTGTGCATAGGATGTGATGCTCCCTGCCAAACACACACCGTGCCAACCCCTCTCAGATTTCTAAATGTTCCTTCTTGGCTCCCACGTGCTTTTGACCACTGTAGCTTTGTAATTTACTGCTTCAAGTCCACAGCATACACTTACTGTTAGGTCTAGTGTGTGGGCAGTTAGAAAATTCTTCTCCAAGGTATGTGTTCAAATAGGAACATAACATCTGACCACATTAAAGTCCCTTGAAAAATGGATCCATGTCAAAACTGGTATATCAGGAGCAGGGTGGGGCCCAAAGTCCACATAAGTGTTGTTTCCTATAGAACAGGCTGGAAAAAAGTTGCTTGAAAACTTGAGTAATTCATGCTTGCTTTATGCTCATGATCTGTAATGGATCAGTGTAGGTATAAAAATTACGGTTCACGAGATGCTTGTTAATATTTATGAGGTTGTCAAACAACTGAAACAAAATAGAACCAAAACCAAGACCCCCTGAAGTGTCGTACAGAGTATGCCAGGAGATGAAACTTTCAGTTTCCCTGTTCCTAAAGTTAGACTCTTGAAATCTCTGCCCAGGTTTCAGAAAAAAAATACTCAGTTGTCAGAAGACCTCAGAACTAAAGTAATGCAGTTAAAAGCAGTGAAAAACATAATTGCATGAGTTTGTTATTGTAGAAACCTATGTCTCTTTCTGGTTTGTTTGTTTTTTATTTACTTATATTTATTTACTTTAGAGGGTATTTTATTGGCTGTGGTGCCTATTTACCATGACTAAAGCTACTGTGGTAACAACCAAGAATTACTGCTTGCAGACTTGACTCTGTGGACTGTGAGAGATTTGATGTATCACTGTACACTAGGAATTGACCCACAGGTTTTCACAGGGAGCTGTTTGGTGGTCACAGGACAAGTGACACTGGCCACTTAAACCACACACTTCACAGGTGGTTCCTTCTGTTTCTAATATTTTGGGTGTCTGACCTGAAAGCATTAGGTCAGGTTTGCAGATGGGCTGAGAGCTCGCAACAGCAACTGAAGTCAATGGAAGCTGGGCTTTGAACTCCCTGCTCGAGTACAAAATCAGGCCCAAGAAGGAGCACCAGAATTTAGAGGATGTGTTTGATCTTGTGTTTTGTACCATTTTTACCAATACTGCAAACATTGGTGCTCCCATCCTCACATCTTACTGGTACATGGAAAAGATCTAATCACCAGGCTTTTCAAGTGCTAAGAGGCTGCTGTCATGAGCACCGAGGAAAAAACTAGTAGGAAACTAATAAATTTGCTATCTGATCAGCAAACAAGTCACAGGATGTGCTGACAACTGAGAATACAAATATTGAACAATGTTTTATTAAATGAGCACTGATACTACGAGAAATAATAACTTTCCAGATTCCAGTAGGAGTATGTCTGATGGCTGATAAGCACTATGGGGGCAAACTGACGTGATTTTCCCTCTTTTTTTCAGACTATTGGTGAATCAGAAATGCCCAGTATTTTGAACCAGTTGTTGCCAATGATCAAGTCCTACAACGAGAGGACGAAAGACGACTATACCTGCGAGGACTTCCTTATCTTGCTGGTATACATGTATTCTGTGGTCGGAGAAATCAAAAGTGGAAAAGAGCTGGAGGCAGCTGAAGAAGAAGTGAAAAAGGCCCTCGTCAAGGCCATTTGTGAGGAACCGGAGCCACCTCCTGTGTTGCTGAAAATAACAGGTAAGATTCTGTTTGCTTGGTGAGAAATTGGATGGCTGTGGACACGGGAACTGGGAAAAACATATAAAAGCAGCATGACTCGTCTGTGGTGCTGAGAGTACGTGAGTAAGCACAAGGATTTCCTGCAGATTTGTTACATCTCCCATGTTCATGTATGCCAAATGCTGACAGGCCATTCTTGAATAGTGCTGAGTCTGATGAAAGCTCTACAAGTTGTTCTTTTTGTTAAAGGTTGGCTAAGTTGGTGTGTTTTCATAAGGTAAGCTTTTCCACAATTTCTTTCATTGATCAGTATAAAGTTGACCCTGGGAAGTCAAAATGAATCCTGGAAACATGTTCAGTGAACCACAGTTGTTTTGTGGATGCGAGGAGCTGGCCTGTCTGGCATGAAAGAAGAAATGTGTCTAAAACCAACATTGAGCTTTTTGCTGAAATGACATGAACATTAGCCTTTAAAAATAGCACGCTAAGCCTTTTTTTAGATGAGCACTCATAAAGCAGAAAAGCCCTAACCTCTTGCTGCCGCTGTCACATTTAAAACAACAAAAAAATTGTTAAAAACCTTTCAATAAAATGAATGAACTATGGCTCAAGGGTGGTGTATCTGAATGGCAGAATAGATCTTCCTTGCTGGTGTCACTTTTCTTAATATCATCTAATAGAGAGCAGGTTGTTGACCCAGGTCACCTTTGAGGTAGGGAGCGTATGAACATAAAGCAAAATCTCGTGAGGTGCTGACAACTGAGAGCCTTTGCCAAGAACGGGCCTAAGTGGAGAGTCTCAAGGGCAGTGGAGTAATTCTGCTCTTGGTTATTCTGCTATTATTCCCTGTAGATGCTTCTGCTTCAAAATAATGTTGCGGTCTGACCAGTCTGCTCTTGCTTTGAGTGTAAAATAGCTTAAAGGTTAAAAGACACTTGCTGTAGAAATGGGCATGTTCAGTCATATTTGCACGGTGCTGTTAATTTAATGCTCCTGCCTTCATGCAGACTTGTACTCTCCTCTGTTTCAGTATGTACCACACCTCTTGTCAACTATATGGTGCTTCCCTCACAACTTCAGTGGTGTCTCCTACTGGATATGGTGCAGTGATTTCTAAACCTCTCTTTTCATGTTTTGCATTTTCTTTTATAACTCACAGTGTTTTGGATCACAGTTGTATGAATTTCCCTTTATTGTGCCTAACATAAGTATGGTAAGATCTGTAATCTCTCAAACTTCAGTCAAGTACCAAAGAGGAGCTGCATTCCTGGATACATAGATGCTTCCCTTGTTGCTCTCTGTGCTCTGTGTTATGTGGTTGCAAGCATAGATAAAGATCAAAATAGACATTGTGCTTGTCTTATGTTCCATAACCTGCCAATAATTCCAGTTTTTAGATATACACTTGTACGCTTAATCTCCAGAGTGTGCTTATTTCCTGAGGTAAAAGCGAGTATCTGGATGTTTGCTCTCAGCTTCTGGGCAGGCGAATGGATGTTTCAGTACAAAGATTCTACAGTTTATGAAATAAAATTACTTCTGCCTTTTTGCCTAGCAGGCAGACTATCAGAAGCATGGTGGGTGTCTGAAGTCTGGCATTCACCTCCTTAGGCAGAAGTAGTCACTCTGTTACGTGGGGCATCTGCCTGTGAAAAGGAGAAAGCCTTGATGCTGTGCAAGCACTGATCAGCAGCAGCCAGAGCATTCCTCTGTTATCAACATGAATTTAGCCACAAATCCAAAACACAGAACCCTACAAGCTGATGTGAAAAAAATTAAATCCATCCCAGCCAGACCCAGTCCAGGCAGTTTTAGACCAAGCACATCATTATTAACATTATGAAGTTAAATGCGTAACAAAAAGCCAGAATCCTCGCATCCTTCTCTTTCCGTATCTGTGCATTTAGCACAACCATGTTTGTGCTTTCTGCACGAGTGTGTGATAGTGTTTCCCCTTGCTTGCATACTTTTTTGGTTTGTCAGCATTCTTTGTTTTCACATCTTATTTAGAATGATAGTTCTTTTGATTTACTTATATAAGAGGGGAGAAAAATAATAGCACTTACTGTCATGACCAAAAATAAGGATTGTCCTGGGAGGAAAGTATAAAACAGAATTTCTAGGAATTCCCCTCAGGTAGTTTTCAAGCCTTTATTCATCCAACAGATTGCTTTCTCAGCATTAGTGGAATTTGCTGAATTTGTAATGTGCTATGTTTGCAGTACAGTTGAATTGGGAAGACTGAGAAAACAAGAGCAGCTCTAGACCTAGTCTTCCTTGAGCTGTATTTTGCCAGGCCTGTGGTCTCCATCCTGCTTCCCTCTGAATCCTGGTTTGAGGTACACCTTGCTAGCTGCCTGAGAGGCAACGGAAGTCTGGATGGTACAAGCATCCATAAGCTTCCTTTCAAAGGCACAGCAAGAGGATTTCCATTGTAGCAGGGCTGGAAATGGGGGAAGAGAGGACAGCACCAGTTTCCCCTTTTTGGTACAATAATGGATATAATGCTGAGACATCTTCTGCTCAACGTGATACGAACTACAGATCTTTTACAGTTCCTTGTAGCAGGTACAGGTTGGCCTGTTTTTACGAGATCAACCCAGCTCTGCAAGTTAACAACAGCCACGGGTCTGGACAGGTCGTGGTCATGGTCCAGACCTACTGTGTTCTGCTCTCATTTTACCTCGAGTCAGAAACTCAAGGTAAAAACTCAAGGCAAACCTTTTCTGCTCTCAAATGGACGAAAATTAACAGAAGTTAATTAGACTAAAATCAATGTCAGTAATTCCTGGAATCTCTCGTTCATAATCAGAACAAAGCAAAATGTTTGCAGTCTTTTATTTTGAATTTTCCATCAGGCCAAGTGTTAGGAAGAATGTTAAATGGGACGTGTCAGGAGAGGAAAGAAGCCAGTTACTGGGTAGATTCGAGACACTCCCTGCTGACTCACTCCTCGCCTCCAGGTTCCCATGTGGGACCCGAGTTCCTGAATATTCGATATCCATTCTGCAGTAAATCTGCTCTTTCTGAGGAGCTTCACCTGCAGGGCTGCAGGTTTAAGTTTCAAACCCTGCTGGCGAGGCGTGACGGGACAGCTTTGGTTATAGCAACAGATAGCAAAAGTCATAGTTGCCTTTAAAAAGGCATACAGAATACTTCAACGTTGGGAAATGCCAGTAACTCAGTTCCCCGTGCAACAACCACGGTGTCACTCCTGTGTGTGTCGTAGCACAGGCTTCATTTTTGTCATTGTATAGTGTATTACCTATGAGCTGTGGCTGCATTCAGTGTATGGACTGGACACCACCAGAAAAATATAGCTTCAGTTGTTCTTACACATGGTGAATAAGTACTAATAAAGTAAGTAAGACTTTCTATATGATATTCAGCAAGTAACTTTCTCTGGGTCTCAGTTTGCAGTTCATGAAGGGGACTGGCACTCTCAGCTTTGCGTGATTCATTTTGGAACTTGAAGAAGAAAAGCATGAAATTCAATTTTAACTTAAATAAAAGGTATTAGTGATTACATTTCTTTGAACAGAGAAGACTTTGTGCTCTGCTTCCTGATACAGCTGGTGCCTGATGTTTTGGTTTTAGTTTGGACCCAACACTGTACTAAGGCTGTTTGGTTAAGCTGGAATTAAAAGCAGTATCTGGGCTGTGGCTCTGAACTGCTGCCTAAGCCTTTTGCTTTCCTCTTCTCTGCAAAGCATGGAAGGTGTGCAGTCTTGACAGTGACATTTTTGTTGGTTTTATTTGCCGTTCCCATGGAGTCGCTTGAGAAATAAAATGCAAAACCCTCGTAAAACTTTAGAAAACTTGACTTTTGAGGTCAAGTCATCAGTCGAAGTAATAGCCTGCTTTACACGAGGTATCTTTTATTCCTATTAAACTTGTTAAATGTAAACTTGCTTGCGCTTGCCCGAGTCTGTGCCTGTAGGAAATCGATGTGGCTCTTGCAGAACAGTGCAAGCCTCCCCCCTCCGAGGATGCAGCTCACGAGCTCACGGGGGGTATTTATGCTGCGTCTGGTTTTTGGTGTTACCCAGCAAAACGGGATTAGTATTCACAGTGGTGGAAAAGGCGGCGATTCTGGGGGACATGAGTCTATCCATCCAGTGTAGCCGAGATGGTTACAGCCCTCTGCAGAATATGTTAAGATGCAGCGCTTGCGTAAGCTTATATTGTGAAAAGGAGCATAAAGTGCTTACAGTTTCCTGGCTGTTGAGTGTTAGGCTTCGCAGCCTTATTGTTGCCTGAACATATGTTTTCCAAAATACTTGTACAACAACGCTCTGTGTTTATGTAGCACCTTGTTTCGCTGAAGCACTAAAAATACTCTGGAGCTGTTAATTAAAGTGAAAATGCAGCACGTTAACTGCCCAATGAGATTCGAGAAATATGATACAATTTTCTTTGCATGCATCATAATATAAAAATATATTAGTGGTGTTGTGTTTGATGGAACTGTTAAATAATACATGTTGTGGTAGACTATCTTAATGCCTTGGGTAATAAAACTAAATGTAACAGTTCCAAGATTTCTCCTGGGTGTAATTTACCGCAGACATGTGTTCTTCATCACAGTTTCCAGCAGAATGTTACAAATTGGAGGGGAAACAGAATAGACCAAAACATAATGGAAAATGATGCTTTTCAACAGAATGCTGGGTTTGGGGGCATTTGGGGGGGAGGGATTTTTTTTTGGCAGCTGTTTTTAAAAAAAAAAAAAAAAGCTGTAAAATATCATATTTGTTATATCATTTTATCTGTTAATCTAGTTTTGTAAATGTCCACGTGGAGCTGAGTACAGCTACAAATGTGTGCAAAAACAGTGCAAATAGAGCCACAAAGCAATTTTTAAAAAAAAAAAACTATTTTTTCAGCTGCGCCGTTCTCTCTTTTTCAGCTGCAAATCTCTGTGGGAGCTTTGTAGAGCAGATCTGCCTTTCATGGTGTGCTCTGGAGCTACGCTGCCCACCTCAGTAACTCTCAGCTGGTGGGGCTGGAGCCATCAGTTACACCCTCTCAAACACAGGAATCCTCTTGTGCCAGGAATTGCTGTTTATCAGCCTCCAAAAAATGGAAATTTTTAATCATAAAGTGGATTTCTGGACTTTTTCCTTGCTTTTTGTAAATTCTATGTGTTGAAGTGTAGGCGTTGATTGTTGCATTGGATTAGACACAGGGTGTCTTGGCTGCTTCTGATTGTCCTCAGCACATGATTCTTGTTGCACATTAATGAGGCTACACATTAATGAAGGGATCATTACCTTACTGACAGCGTGGCCTAAGTATCATGAATCCTAAAATCAATCCCAGTTCTGCAATAAATATTTACATTCCTAGACAGGGACGACCAGTTCCCTTGGAGGATTGACACACTTACTTTTATTTGTTTGTGGTCTGGGCTTCACTGGTGGTTTGGAGCAACAGTTTCACAAATCTGGTTGTATTACGGGTAGGTAGGTATGAAATCAGGTCCTTGGCTGAGATTTTAGTGTAGCCTGTTTGGATGTGATTGAAGGTACCACCCACCTTATGTAGGAGAGGGCTTCCCCACCTTTGCAGTGGAGGTGAAGCTCAGGTATCTGCTGGCAAGTTCTTTTATTCTCCCACGTATTCATACAGTTCAAAAAAATACTGCAAAACTACCGTTGTTTAAAACCATAAAATCCAAGAGTAAATTCCAGGTGATTTTAAACTTTCCATGCTTTTATCAAGAGTATTTTCTCTAAAGTTAATAAAGTTTCCACTAGTTCAATGAAAGGCTAGCCCTGTCCCTCCTTTGTATAATAGCCTATTTCCAAGTAATCCATGAGTTTCACAACAGACCTGATGGGGAAAAAAAACCTCAACTTGAAGAAAATATTTGCACTTCTATACTTTAGTATAGTTTAATACTTACTACAAAAAGACTTTTTTTACATGTTCTTAAAATCAAAACACATTATTAATGGCAACATGTAGACAAATTAAGAGAAGGGTTAACCTGGTATTTCTATGTCACGTAGGTGTTTGTGCTGTGCACTATAACTGGCTATATTTCTCCAAAATAAAATAAAGCTGCAACCACGTTGTTTCTTGCTATCGTTGAGGGAAGTAATAGAAAAATCAAAATCAATTACTGTCCCTTCTGAGTTTTCAGAGATGACATAATTCAAGACATTCAGAGTTCTGTTCTTTATTTTGAATATTTAGAGAAGTCTTAACCAGCTGTGCTGTCTTCAAGGACTTCTCAAGAGCTTCCCTTTTTCCTGCTCACGCTTCAGGAGCTCTGCATTTACGTTCTCGGCCCAAAACCCAAGAGCAATGTGTTGGCAGAGCTGGGTCCCGCTGGGGCCGTCCTGCAGGTTTGGGGGGCAGGACTTGGTTTTAAGGATTGCTCCTCGATCCCAGGCCTGCGTGGGAGTCTGGCTGCGGGTAGGTTTAGTCGATAGGGATCGGTTCCCCACCAGAGCGAAGGTTTATAAACTAAATTGTTTATGTTAAAAGTTCATAGAGTGAGTTACGGATGGTGGGGGACAACCTCGACACATCAAATAGCTAAACATTTTGAATGTCCAGACATGTCTCTGAAATACTGATTAGCTGCTGCTGGTCCCTGATGCTGAAGGGGAGTAGGTTGTTACTTTGGCATATAAAAGAATAGTACACAACTTTGGGTGTGACTGTTTAAGTTTTTCTACTGTTTCGTAGACAGAATACGGGAGCAGCGTATTTCAGCAGCTTTGTGCCAGCCTGGTGGCACGAAGCAG
>JAOXNG010000026.1:68736312-68746354 GCA_028566535.1 Scolopax minor | reverse complement strand
TCATTCACATACTGTATGATAAATACAACAGAAAAATGCTGTCTACTTGCAGGTCTGAGGAGATACAAGAACCACTGGAGTGCCACCACGTGGAATAAACTGTGTACTGCTGGTTTTTAAAAATATCCTTATTTTAACCTTATACTTTTTGTATAAGGTTATTTAATTATGTTTTTAATTATGTATAAGGTTATTTAAGTATGTTTTTAAAAGCCAAGAAGAAAAACATTTAAGCACTTTTAGGAAAAAAGCAGTGATGGAAGGCAAAAAAAAAATAACTGCCTTCTGAAGTGTGAACATTTTCTTCTATAGAATTCTAGTTTGCTAGACCCATAATGACACTTTCATGTTTTAACAATGGTAATTAATAATTCAGGTGTATTTCATGGCTTTGCTTTTTCTTCTCAAACCCATTGTCTTATACAGGGCTTTTAAGTGTCCTGTGACTCTGGTTCCAGTTCTTACTGGGAACTCACCAAGGGCTTAAACTATATTCTCCAAATGTTTGAGTTCTCAGAACTTGTTTTAAATATTTTGCCCTCACAATTTGACTTTTCATGTAGTCGCTCTAAACAAAGAAGTTTTGTTCTCTGGCAGGTTATGTGCTGAACTATGTCAATAGTCATTCTGGAAGGGCTAGAGAAGTACTTTCTTTTGCCTGCAGCTGATATGAATGTAGGTTACTTTCAAACTTTATATAGATGCTAAGTTAAAAGTAAAGGCAGAGCGGGGGGGTGGAAATGACTATTTTTCCACTGTATTTCTGGGCTGTTCTCTCAGAATTTGAGGTTAGTAGATTGATAGCTCTTAGTTTTCCATCCATATAGTTTATTATCCCAAACTGCCACCTTTTCAGGGCAGTCTGCCCACCTTTACTCTGCAGATCCATCTCACTTTGAGTTACCTCATTTTGTTGTCCCTTCCCTTCAAGGTAAACATTCCAGATAGATGCAGTAGAATTGGACTGGAAAAGTGGGAATAGCACTTGCAGAAAACCTTCTGCAGTCAGCCATGGGCTAAACTACACTAACAATTAAAAAAAAATAATCTCCTGTTCAAATAAAATATTTCAGACAGTTATTAGAATTTTTGAACGTTGATCAAAATACTCAGCAGTGATGAATGAAACACAACCGTGATTGAAAGGACTGGCTTTTCATTTGTTTTTTTGATAGACATGAATGACTATCTGAAATAATTCAAACAGTTTGGGAAAGTCTAAGAACCTCAGCAATGTTATGAGTAGTGTTGGGCCACATTAAGAGCTGGGAAGTCAAACTCTGCCAGTAATAGCTAGAACCGTGTGGGAGAGCAGTGGGCCTGCCTTTGTAGGCATGAACGTAATGAGTCTTCAACCCTTTTTTTTCCTCTCAGTGGTCCAAATCGTGGACATTATATCACCATTGTGAAGAGCCATGGCTTTTGGTTGCTGTTTGATGATGACATTGTAGAGGTCAGTATGCTGAAGGCCATGAGCACAACTTTTATGTCTATATTTTCTATTTGGGGTTAAAAATTCCATTCCAGATCTGGGTATAGATGGTTGCAATGTGACATTTAGCTCAACTCTGTTAAAAGGTAAGATTGCAAACAAAATTAATAATCCTGGAGTTCTTACTTTGTCAATGTCAGAGGGCACGTTTTGTCAGAGGAACAGTAAACACTTTTAAAATCAGACTTCAAGGCTTTAATTTGGAATGTTTTCTATATCTAATAAAATCAATTTAATTCATTAAACCCTAAAATATCCAGGAGCTACGTCGCAATCCTTGGCAATATCACTTGGCAAAATTGGACTGGGAAAAGCTAGCATTGCCACAGAATTTTAATTTTTGAACAACTGGGAAGTTACAAGGAAAAAGTCTAGATTCTGTAGTCGATCTGGGTTTGTCTGAATGTAAATTAGAGTAAGAAGTACCCACGGCCATTACGGATTCTGTCTAAGGATTCATTCCTAAGATTCATTCCTAAGCAAAGCCATTATGTCATCGTGGCACCTTGGCAAAATGGAGCTCCTGAGTCTGATTTCCCAGGAGTGTATCCAATGGGGGAAAGTAAGCTCTGAGACACCGGGTGGGGAATGTCTTGAAAAGGGTTTCTGGAAATTTCAGAAAGATGGGATCACGTGGCCACATTTATGTGTTTTAACTATGTTCACTGCTGCATTCCAAGGAGGTTTTCTCCAGTAACAGAGAGACTAATTCTGTTGACTGAGACAAGCTTTCCTCTTGACTTCCACAGTGAGACCAGCAGGGCTTAGCCCTCAAACATTACCCTTTCACTGCTTAAACTTCAAACAGGATTTGCTAATTGCTACCTTGAAACAAATAACTGAATTTGTCTCTTGTGTTTATATAGTCATTTAATACACATTTGCCGTTTCTCTTACCTAACAGCACATTAAAATTTTTTTTTTATTATTTTGCAGAAAATAGATGCTCAAGCTATTGAAGAATTCTATGGTCTGACCTCTGATATATCAAAAAATTCAGAGTCTGGCTATATTTTATTCTATCAGTCAAGAGAGTGACTTGGCAAACTGTGACAATTGCGCACGACGACGCTGCACACAAAGGAAGGTGATGGCCCCCCAAAGCTGACTTTTCCACAGACCCCATCTTGTAGGGCTGAACAACGACACACTCGGTCTCCTATTAAATGGTCCATGTGATATTGACTATAACTGTCCATTTTTGACATACAGAACTTTGTTGGGGGGTGGGGGAAACGGAGTTGTTTGTAGTTTTTAAGTCTGATTGAAGAGTTAATTGCAGTCAGATTTTAGTGGAATTTATATGGACTAACATTTACAGATAATAAGATTTGGACATGAATTGTTAAAACCAATCCAGATAGAGTAGTATTTTATATGGAAGCGTTCATTGCATTTAGGGCAAAATTGTTTAAAACTTTCTAAAAGGCTTTGGGGTGTGTTGATTTACAAAGCATTCCTTTAAATACATCCTGACATATCCTTATCCATTTTAAAGGAAAAAAAAAATCTGTTTCATGATGACTGGAACTGTGGTTCTATAGGGGACTATTTTACATGTTATTCTCTGCTGCAAAAATCTTCCAAAATTATTTAAGCTTTGGGTTGTTAAAAACTTTCAGTGTGTAACCTCAGGCCTAAAATTCACAAAAAAGGGTTTAAATTATAGTGGATCTAAGTAGTTCTGTATTTCCAGGACTTTGTTTATCGTGACACAGTACAGATGAGGTGAGGCTTCAGAACTTACAGAGCACTGGAATAAAGGGAGCGAGATGATACATACGACCCAGGGATAAATTACATTTAAAGAGCCTGAGTTTATCTTTCCATTAAAATGGTATCATAGGTAATTTACTTACTTTAGTTTGCAGAGAATTCAATGCTGCTCATGTAGAACATATCCATAGACTGAAATTACTCAGTCCAGTTTTCGTACAATGCATAAAACGGGGCTTGATACTGCAATTTTCTGAATGTCCATAGGTCCCATTTTCATTTCTCAAGACAGAGTCCATTTCTATCAACATAACATGATACATAACAACCATTAGTCTACACACGCTCTCACATATATATCATCTCTAACATTCTGACCATGTCTGACAGCATTTGGGTCACCACAGAAACAGGGCTCTGGAGTCTTATTTAAAAAAAAAAAAAGGCTTAGTTTGTGATTCTGCTGGGTGAAATTGGCTGTCACTAGTCATGTACTGACTAACAAAACTGCTGAGCTCACATGCTGGAATTTGGAGAAGAATGACTGTAGAGGAAAGTATTGACAGGGTCTGAGAAGGGATCGGTGGCAGGCTGAGGCGGCGGTAGCCCTGTGGAACTGCCTTGCTTGGTTGGACACTTTCACTCCATCATACAATTCCTGGACTTCGGTACCCAAATTCCTGTTTCAATGAAGTCGACAGCAAAACCACTCTTGTCGTCTTCAAGGGGACTGACAGTTGGTTCTAGTATTTACAAAGAAATATTCTCATCTCACAAAATGTATTTCTACCTGTATTATTTTATTCCTCTCGTTAAGTATTTATTAAACAATGTGGCTTTTGGTCCTCCTCTTTAAGCAGCCTGCCTGCCACTTTATGGCCAATGCTCCATTTCAAGAAATGGCTTCTGAAGTGCAGCTAAGTCTTATATTTTAGTCTTCTGTAGGAAAGAGAATAACTTTTTTCATTGTAATCAACTGTGAATGTGAAATAACTTTTGTTAAATAAGGGTGAAAATGAAGTACTAGCTTCTACTGTAAGATCAACAGAAGTCCAGTTGGATTTATCCTTGGCCGTTTTGCAAACTAAGAAAATGTAGCACTTTACACCAATGAGGGACAGAAATGAACTTTTCATCTAACATTATTTGTGATTTATCCTGTTCTTATACCAATACAAGAAATGTAGAATGTAACCTTAGAGAATTACCTTGGGTGCAACTCAGTAGTGCTCTACAGCGATCCCTCACACGCATAAGGCTGGTGTGCCAGCTCCAGGCAAGCATAATTGGGATGCAGCTCCAGTTCTTTTATTGATCTTAGAATGAAACGTTCCATCTCTAACACAGAAAACAGGCACCTCACAGGAGGCTTCAACTCTCACTGAGGCCCAGGAGTTTTGCCACTGAAAAGCTAAGCCTGCAAATCCCTCTTTAATGGATTTATTTATAAGCATTCTGATTTTCCATATAAAAATATAATAATCACTTGCCTTTTAAAGTGGGCAATGTTTCCTCGTGAATGAAGGCACTTTCTAGATCCAAAGGTCTGTATTTCACAATTTACTGCTGACCGTTCTTAGGGCATTCTGCAATTCTAGAACAGGCAACAGAAAATATATTCTTGAGGTACTGTTTGAACGTTTAGGGCTCATGTTTATATGAAAAGTAATTTTGCACAAAAATAATTTAAAAATTGATTCAATTTTAGGAAATGTTTTCCATATTTCAATTGACTTACCTGAAAATAGATATTTTTTTTTTTAATGTTAGTAATATATATTAATATTTAAAAGCTAAAATACAGGATAATAATCTTTGGTTTTCTCCAGCTGCAAAACAGTTCAGGTTGTAAAACATGCAGATGATTGCAATATGTTAATGAGAGTAAAATTACTAGAACATAGTCTTTTCATAAAATAGAACTAGTCTTTTCATAAAATATGAAAAACCATTTTAAATTCCTGCTAGCCCATGAAAAGATCACAGGACTGGTACCACACCCATCCAACATCAGCGGTCTGTCATCAACTCTGAAAAATTGTGGACTACTCATTTTATGGTAACACCAGCTAAACACGAAGGAGCATTTTCTTTTGATGAAAAATAATATAAAAATTGCAGTCACAATTCTATAAATTATATCTAATCTACAGTGTGCTGGGTGTCTTGACTTCAGTCCATCTATCTCAGCTGGATGATCAGGGCCAGTCTGGGCAGCAGAACTTCCCTTCTCTGTCAAATTAAGAACATTCACACAGGTTTTGCAGGATTGGGATCCTCACAAGAATGATCATACGTCATAAGATATTTTAGTTGATTAAATAAAACATAATCCTTATTTTCTTATGCTTATGTATAGTTTTCCAGTCCCTAATGAAAGAATGGGAAAATATATAGGACAATAAAAGCTTTTCAGCCAGCAGCCAGAAAACAAAATTGTAGCACAGATGTCCAAAGTATTCTGTGCTTCCCTAAAATAACTATTTTAACGGTTTTGGGTTCTGAGTTTATTAGACCTAATGACACCTGAAGTTTTCTACTTCTTTCTTACACTTATTCTTATATTGTCAGAATATTTGTCCATTTATAAATGTTATCATTATGTTTTACTTTGAAAAATGAACATTTTTGCCCTCTGCTGTTTTTCCACCAAACCCAATGAAGTACTGCAGTGCTGATGAATCAGTTATCTTAGAGGATGAGCTCAGACCTCAACTTTTATGTTTCACAGAACAGGCTGTAAGGATTTTATGTAATTTCTATTTTTAGGACATAGAGGGAGGCAGAAGTAGGGAGTGATGGAGAAACCACACCAGTGAAGCATAACACCTTGTTGAAATTAAATCCCAAATTACCCCCGCCAATTTTATTTTAATAATTTACAGTTACCTCAGAGCAGTAGATCACATCTTAAAAATCTTGTCTCTTTAGCTGTTGGGGTAAAGAAAATAAAGCAGTAGATGTTTCCTTCGCATTAAGTTTAATAAACATATTAAAGACCTAAAATTAAGCTGAAACAGAAACTTACATGACAGGGGGGGCCATAAAGTGCTGCCACAACCTGACTTACATCTTCTGGGGTCACGGTTCCTTCACCCACCTGGTGGAGAGAGCAGCGGGTCCCTGGGCCCTGAGCCACCAGCCTGCAGCTGCCAGGGAGTGATGCCTCCCAGCACAGCCCCATCTTGTCTTCTCCCTTTTGTGCTGCTTGTGGCTGACCAGTGAGAGCAGCACCTTACAGCTGAACGCAGGCTAGAAATTTTAAGAAGTTTTTGGCTGTTCTTTGCTAGTATCGTTTAGCGGTGTTTGTTTTAATTTATTTCTCTTTTGTTGGTCTGTTATTGTATTTGGATAATAACTTATGTAGTTAATATTATTAGGGGTTTGTTTTAATTTTTATGTACTTGATTTTTTTTTTAATGTAATCATCCCAAGCACTTTAAGCACCAATGTCAATCTTGTGAAATTCCAATCAGCTTAACATTTTGCCTTTGTCTTTCTACTTTTGCATCTGGTTTCTTGTGATCCGACATCTCTAGTTACAGCCCAGTTTCCATTCTTAGGTTTGTAGTCCCAGTTGGGTTGTAAATTTGGAAAGCCCAAATTTGTTCATACATAATTGTTCCTACATAACAAGGATGCAGCATTTACTACAGAAAGCAGTACGTACCTGATGCCTGCACATTTCATGGCCTTTTTTGCACTCTCTCTGCTAACTCAGCTGAGAACGACCGTGATGCTTTAATCTGGGGCACAGTTATCAATGACTATAATTTAGAAAATCTCCACTTCTCACAGGAGAATTCTCTTTTACCAAACACAAGAGTGGGCTGTCAATCAGCTGATGATGCAGCCATTCTCAAGCATGAATAACCCTAAGAGCTGCATTTATTCTTGGCTCTTGTCTGAGCACTAGCAAGGAGAGCAATCTTTTTGCTTTTTCCTTCTCTCCACTTGGGAAAAGATAACAAAGTAGGATAAGTGCTGGTGTAAAAAGCCACACCATTTATCAGAGACACGGTGGTTCTTAGAGGCCAGAATCTGTGATATCCATATCAGAAAGTCACTGACTTTCTGTGTTGTTAAGGCAAGGATTATTCTTAGGTTTTTTTAGACTTTGTACTCTCTTTGATCAATGAAAAGAAACAGGGCCTTTCCCTGTTGCATCAGTTCTGTTACCGAGGTGTTTCTTCTCAATTTAACATGGCACTTAATATTTAAATAGCCCTTGGGAATAGACACCTTTTAAATTTCTTCCAGTTAACATGCATTACTTCAAAGAGATTGCTTAAACCTGTCCACAAGACTTATTCAGGTTAACACACTCCCTTTGCATACAAGGTCAAATAGTACCTATCCGGAGGTTTGTGCCCACCTGATGGGACCATCTGGGCTACACCCACACGTCTTTACACACTAATAATTCCTTACCCTCTAGGAGGTTGACTTGCTGGTTGTGCCTGAACAATAAATGAAAATGCACATAACTCCCTTTCTTCATGGTCTCAGAGTTCCTATAATTCCTTAATAATTCTGCTTCACTTGATTGTCAAGACTGCGACTAAATTGCGTGGTATAAAATAACTGGTGTGTGCCACTCAGGGTGATCCATTTAACAGCTCCTGATAAAGTCTGTTGCAGGTGGCAGCTTTGCTCTATGTCAGAATGGTAAAGAGCAAGTGACTTTTCTGCGGCAGGGCAGTCAGTCAGCAGGAGGAGCTGAGCTGTCCTACAGCTCTCTGACCTTCAGCTCACACCCAGCTGAGGTTGGTGCTCCGTCCTGCAGATGATCCTGACCCTTCTCCCAGGGCTTCCAAAGCGTCAGGAGCAAACCCTGTGTGAAGACACCTCCCAGTTCACCAAACAGCTTGTTTGCCACAGCAGGTAATTTATGAACATTTGCAAGCCCTCTCTCCCCACTCCCCAAAACATCACTGATAGGTGTACATTCCTTAAAGAGGCTGGGCTTAAACATCAGCTTTGTATTTGCAACAGTGGTCACATTTGCAAATGTCCCCAAGGCTGATTGTGTTCACGTTCTAAACTTTTCCCTACTCTTCTCTCAACTTTCCTTCTACCAGCAAGAACAAGGTCAGGGCAGACACGTTACAGGTTCAAGTGCTTTTCCTGAAGACAATTTTCTTGCTTCAGTGGCTTTTGTTGAAGAAAAGCTAACACAAGCTCCATAACTTACCCGTGACTCCTTAGGAGCAAGGTCACCATACGCTGTTTAAATACAAGTGTAAGGCAGAGGGAAGATGAAAGAGAAAAGGAAGAGATGGGTAAAGGGTTGGTTTTTCAGAGGTTTTGAATATGTATATCTGTTTGTAAATATATAGTCCCTCTCTACCTTGTCAAAACGATACAATCATAATAAAACTACTTAAATATTTTGTGCTAGCTTTTTAAACGGAGCAAGAGGTAGTAAAATTATTAGGCACACAATTGGGGATACATAAAAACACCTACTTTCTAGTAAAGCATACAATACATGGTGTATGTGTACAGTTGAGTATCTGCTCTTTTTAATCATGTACCTGTAATTAAAGCCTGCACTACCTGCAGAACTGTAAGATAAATCTCATGTTGGTTATTAAGGTTGTAACATAAGAAAACAGTATTTTCTCCTGTTAACATGTTTATATTTTACATAAAATAAACTCCCTAGCTGATCTTGCTTCCATTCAACTTGCTTTGAACTCCGCTGGAGCCAGACTAAGGCTGCCTGTTGATGCTTCTGAACAGCAGGTACCCGTATTCTGACAGAAGGCAAGGCTGCTGCTGCTCACTTTTTATTTCATTTAATGGAGTCACTGCATTTTAAGGATTTCAGAGAATATTTCACCACCTGGGCTAAGAGCCTCCGAAGCCTCCTAAGAGAACAGGCTTTGCAAGCAGTTCATGAGTGGTGTGGGTGGAATAGACGTGCAATTGCGTGGTTGTACCTGGTTAAAGCACGTCACCAACCTTGCCCAGTGTTAATGAGAACACCTAAAACTGAAGGGAATAAAAAGCAGCTAAAATTGAACTACCTTTTTGCATCAGGGAACAATGAAATCCCCAAGCCCTTTAGCCTGGGGTTTTACGTGTGACTGGCAAAAGGGGAAAGGGGTCTGCTAATAACGTCTAAAATTCTGTCAGAAAATGGACAGGTTCGTGTAGGCTGCTCATTTTGCTGAAGTTCTTCATTAGCAAACACGATCTATTTTCTCCAAAGTGAGGTAAATAAAAGTCCAGAGTTTCTTCTCTTGTCTAAACAGATTCCTGTTATTCCCTCAGAATCATTCAGAGAATCAAAATCAAACACAGCTGTCAAACTGCCTTTAAATTTATAGCTACCATGCTATAAGATTTACGGCACAGACTATCAAAGAACTCGGTTGAAAACCACCTCACATCTGACAGAGCAGATTTCCTCTCAAATCAAAACCCTTGAAGCACTTTCAAATTTGTTTCTATGTCATTAGAACATAAGCTTTTAACTGTAGGATGAAGACAAAAATTTAAAACAAACAAGATGACAAATAAATAAAACACAAATCCATACTTTTGAAACATTTTAAAGAAATAAAATTTAGAGAAGAAAAGGCTTCCAAGAGCAGGGTTCACAATCACTGGACGTGGGCTCCACTAGAATTGCTCTCACGTCAGAAATGCACTTTCCTAGAAGCCACATCCTGTTTACCTACGTCTCTGTTCTGTATTTTTTGGTCTGAGTTAGATTAATCATTTTAAATCACATTGGGTTGTGTTCTGCGTACCAGATCAACAGAGAAATGCTGAAAATATAATTTCATCTTGATTGAAAAACTCAGGTCTGGTAGGAGAAAATGA
>JAOXNG010000026.1:68711205-68724502 GCA_028566535.1 Scolopax minor | reverse complement strand
ACCAGCTGGGGACCCTGGCAGGGGCTGAGGGACTTGATGGATACAGAGATTTTTAGATTTATTTTTTTTTAATTAACTGAAGGATCTGCTAAGGTTGATGGACATTTATACACCCAGAGAGGTAGGGCATGAGACTGGAACCATCTATGTGCCAGCAAAGACAGGTCAGCTTCGCATTTGAACCAGGCCTGGCAGCGAGATTTGGAAATGTTTGTTTACACAGACTGCTAAAATTAGCTATTGTTCTTACAGGATCACTCATGAATTCAGAGTGAGTAAAGGATAACACTGTCGTTTTCTGTATCGCTGCAGAAGACGGGAGCAGTGTCAACAAGAGCTATGACTAAGTGGAGAACTCATGGAGAAACAAGATGACTCATGGGCAGTATAGGTGGAAGAGAAAAGCATATGAGACTCATGATAAAAAGTGTCAGCCATGAAGAATGCCAACAAATTACATCACACTTTTGTATATCACATTTTGTAAACCAACACTACACATGTTTAAACCTCTGCATAAATGGTAAATAGCTCTTCTCTGTAATACTCTAGCAAGCGTTTGTCTTCCTTTAAAAGACAGAAATTTGAAACAAGCAGATGAATTTCCCGGTATGATAGATCAGGACAGTGGTACATCCAGAAACAGAATGTGACTGTTCTCACTTCCCCCTTTAAAATAAAAGGGAGCCAAGAATCATTTGGTGTTTCCACCTTGGCCAAAGATGAGTATAACTCAGCTGAACCCAATCTGTGGGGACCACACTACGCCCAGTGGAATTTGCTTCTCCTACAAACATGATTAACTGTGAATGTCAGTAAGTATTTGACTTACATAGGAGCAAAAAATACTTTTGTGATTATTCATTTCATTTATTTAACTTTTGTTTTGTTTAAAAGTCTTTTCCTAGTTGTACTGCAGTGACTTTGTTGGTCTGGATTCCCTTCCTGCACAATTTCTCAGTTCTCTTGCATACAGATTGCAAATACAACTCTCTGTAGCTATTTCCAGGAGATATTCACTGCATTATCTCTTAAAAACAGATTTGTCCAAAAGTCACATTTCTATACCACTGCAATTACCAGGTGACAGTGTTTTTACTTTTAAAATACCGTTTCCAAGTTTATCATCCCACTCCGTGACTTGTAATTATTCTGGATAAACATGTTTCAGATCTGTGATGGTATCCCTGGTGATGGTTACCATAGTGTTTCACAGGATTTTATTTCTGCTCATTCCTCAAAAGCGAGATTTTGGTTCTCTGTGGGAGGCCCAGAGTCGCTCTAGTCTCAGATTTTATGGTCTTTACTATTCTGCCCCCACTAGGAAATAAACCACCCAGACATACTTCTGTCATCTTTAACATGTTCCATCCACTCATCTCAAAATGCATGTCACAAATCATTCTCTTTTTTTTTTTCTGTAGGACCTTATTACACATCTGTTGAAGTTTTCATTGGTTTCCACTTAGTTCCCATCTCAAGTAGAGATATTCTCCACTAAAATTTCAGACTACATTTTCTAACAACACATTGTTTTTAAAGTATCAGTTATGTTCAAATATAATTCAAAAGACTTAAAAACAGGAAATAGCAAAGCCACCTTGATTCTAATTGCCTCAAGTGCTATGCTTCCCATGAGAGCAAGTACAGCTACACCTCTGAGCAGTTCAGTCTCATTCATTTTGATAAATGACTTCCTTAAAACCTTTTTTTTTTTTAAACAGGAAAACTTTAGAAAAATTGCTGTGTCTCATTTCTATGAAGTGACTGATATAACAACTATCTCAGAGGCCACGTCAGTGGCAATTAGGCATCAAAATATCCTTGGGAAGCTGAGCCATAATGATGCATTTGAAGAACTAGACCATTTCCACTACCTTTGTTTATGTCCAAAGGTGCTTCCACCAGTGCCTTGCCTAAACAAAGTCAAAATTGAAAGATTGTTTCATACAACAGAGACAGAATCTGGTTCACTGCAGTTTCAAAGTCAAGTGTTCAAACTGGGATTTCTAAAGGACATATATATAAAACGTATATCAAAATGAAGCCCCTCCTCATAGTAGGCAGAGCAGTCATTTTAAGTCAGTAAGCAACACAGATATACACACAATGTCTTATATAAAATAGTAGTATCTGCCTCTCTTCTGCAGAATTTGCATAGTGACTAAGGAATACAGAATTAACTCCCTTACAGTCTAATTTAATTTTTGAGATTTATTTGACCAGAGGACAAATTTAATATAAAATAGTAAAAAAATACACAGGATGCAATTGAAGGCTATCAAGGAAGAGAAAGGACCCAAAGGAGTATGGGCACAAGGCAGCAGCCTTCCAAATTCCCCAGTTGTTTAGATATGCTAGGCAGCTGGCATCATAACAGCCCACCATAAAGGCAAATATTTTGTGACCATAGACCCAATCTGAAGCAGAGCAGCAACACTTGCCCACACAGGATCTTGCATTAGGGACCCACATTTCTCTAGGTTCTGGTGTGGCAGGACAGAGGTGATGGAAAAGGCACAACAACATCCATCTAACAGAGTTGCCTGGGAAATGGCTTTCTCCAGACCACAACAGTTTAAGATTGGAGATGTTTTCATATTCACAAAAGCACAAAAGGTGTGTTTCGGAGAAGACTCATAACCAATCTTACTGCTAGTCTCTATACCAACAGTTATATACCACTTACCTCCCTATCCTTGCTCAGCTGTAGCAGTAAGAAAGCGTCCAGCCTTTGCCCATCTCCTTTTCCTGATGGTAGATGAACCCACTGACATAAACAGAGAGTGACTGCAGCAGATACAGCAGTTTTAAATTTAGATCATCTTTATCCACTGCAATACTCCTCCTTTCTGGAGATTAACCAAGCTGTGTGCGCTGAATAAGAAAGGAGATAAAAATCACCTGCCTCCAGCACGTATAAGGGATGGCCTGACCTTTTAGGCTATCAGAGCTAACCAGAGGCAGCTGTTGATAATGAGCATAATGAGCTGCTCTGGGTCCTGCTCTACTTTGTGGCCAGGATCATGAGTTCCACTTGTGAGCCTCTGATGCTGTTTTGTCATGCTGGGGAAGAAAATGGCATATCATGTAGGTCAAGACAAACATGTCTACATGAAGGGGAGGAAGCTAAGCAGTAAAGTTAAAAATCCCATCAGTGCGTTGTTCTGCCTGGGCAAATTTACCTTGTTGATTAACAGGACTAATTAATTTGGGGAGTTGTACATAGCTGCAACAGGAACTTTCCCTAGTGCCTCACCAGAGTGGAGTTTAAACCAAGGAATATACACAATGCCAATAAGTCAATAAGGAAACAGTGTCATCGTTTTGTAAGCATATAAATTAATGTTCATCTACTTCAGCTAAAGACAGAAACTCTCCCATAATGACCCAGTTATCCCGGTTCACATTTCTACCTCTGTGTAAACTTGTATCATTCAATGGGAAATTCTGAACTTTCCAGAGAAGCTAAACCCTGCATTTACAAACACATCATAGCAGATTTACTGTGAGACCAATTTTATTTTGTGTGTCTCTTAGAAACACCCAATAAAAAATTATAAATACTCCAAAGAGGTTTAAAGTACTAATGAAATAAGTGGACTCTGGGTGTTGGAAAGAGCTGGATGTGGTTCAGGCAGGCACCAGCCAAATTCTCACATACTCTCCTCGTGTCTCTAGGGCCTGAACTGCAATACCCTTTTTTTCCAGGGGCAGGATCCCCTCCTTCCACCACCACACATCTGCATGTGGCCAGACAACCATCCCCAAACTACCTGCCATCAAAAACGAGTGGGGAGGTGGCAGAGCCTGAATAGATGAAATAGGTACATCCCTGCATATACGTACACATACTGTACTAGTCTCAGGGCTCGTAATAGGGGAGAGAGAAAATTTGTAGAACGAGTAGAAAGGAACAAGTGACAAGAACAAGTGCATGGTAAGAAGAGAGGGCAAAGGGGTAGTAAGAACAGGTACAATTGGGACCTGTATGGCCTCTCAAGAGAGCAGATATCTTCAGACACTTCATGGGATAAATAAAATGTTAATTGGCATCAAATGGTAATATTAGCCACAAGAGATAACAGCACTTAACTTGTGCTGCTAACCAGAGAGAGGTGAAGAAAAGATTGTGCTGGAAGATGTGGTAGGTTGCTCAGGTGGAGCCACTCTCCAAAGCAACAAGCCCCTAGCACCATCAGGAGCAACTAAAGGACCCAGCAAAGACAGACAGGGCTTCCACAGCTGAACAAAACCAGTCATGGATGGCCCTGCCTTGAAATCAGAGAAGCAGCAAACAAAAAAGCCAAAGTTTTTTGAGCTGTTACAGAAAACTTAGGGAGAGTAAGGACTTCTCTGAAGAAACCCTCCTCTTTTTGGTATCCTGTTTCTTTTGCTGGTGTTAAGGCAGTTGAACATTCTTTGAAGCTGAAATAATTTCCTTCCTCCTGCTTTCCTTCCCTCAATCTTGTTCTTAGCCTGGTTGAATTAACATTATAAATTAATTAAAAACATACTTGTCTGAGGCAAAGCTCTTTTATACAACATGTTAAGAAGAAATATGGCATTATATACAACGTTATAGTAGTTTCAAGTTTAACTGATTTTACCTTTCCAGGCTCTTCAGATTTCCCCTATTGAGAAAACCAGTTTTCTGTGATTACAGGGATAACTTCAGAGCACAATTGTCAACAAATTTCATTCATTCCTCCTTCAGGATAAGACCTTGATCTTCCTGAGTGTCCTCCCATTTTATGTGGAAAATACTTGATTGGTTTTCAAACTATTTACATTCTTCCCTTTCAAAAATTTTGTCCTTGTCCAATAGGATTTCTACATGTTCACAATTCCTGAGATATTTCCTCTGTATTTTTCTGTCCCAGACTGAATTGGCTTTGGGGGTTCTACACATATTCCTACCAATTCTGGCTTTGCTGCCCCTGCTTACTGATCTTATCGTAAGCCATTTACCAGTTCCATTTTATCCTTCAATTAGACCCTTCTTCAAACCCATTCTTTCACATTCCTTCCCTAGGTTGTGTAAAAGAGGGGTCTTTAATCTCTCCTTTCCTCTAATTGAAGCTGTCCTTCCCAGCATGTTTTCCACAGCAATGCTCTGGTTTTCATTAAGCAATGTCAGCAATACTCCGGTTGCTGTTGCTTTCTGTTTAATGTGGTTTTGCAAGAATAATAACAACTTTTTGTCTTTCCACAGCACATGGAAAGAAAGTTTTAATTTATTAGCCTCATAAAATAAAGCATTGCAGTACTAATGCCTTATGAGAACTAGGGTAAGGAAAAGACAAATTTCTAAGTCCCAAATAGGTAATGCATTACGAAGAGCTGCTGCCTGGTTAGACACTGACACACTGATACTTTCCAACTGCAACTGGAATGACTATGGGTTTACCCTGTTAGGGAAAGGTAGAGATGGGAATGAAATGGGGAAAGATTCCTTAGGCCATTTAATTGTGCTATCCAGGGGCACGGTGCACTTCAACAGCCACAAAACCCTGGTGCAGATCTGCATAGGTGGAGGAGCTGGGACTGGCAAATCCCAGCAATAATTCAGTATAAATCGAGGGGCCATGCTAAACATTCAGACTTTGTCTTCCACTGAAAATTATCAGGCACTGAGGACCCCATCGGGTTAAAATAAGACAAATAGTGGCTGTTTCCATAAGCAGGAGGTCTTGGCTTCCAGCAATCATCAGAGCTCTGCGATTATCCACCGGCCACAGAGTAGCATTTTCTCAGATAACACACACAAGCAGCAATAGTAGAGCAAGTTCCCCACCTGACTCAAACCTGTAGGATTGCCAGTGCTTTTGCACTGTGTAGTAGTCTCTTTGGATCACACTTGCAGGCAGCTAAGTTTGCTCTGAGTGAGATAAGTTGGTGAAAATGAAAACAACACATACTGGATATGTGCTGTAAATCGCAGACAGCAGTTGGAGTAGGATAATACCTGCTTTTCTCAGAGTTTTTAGTTAAAAAAGGAAAAACAAACAATTAATGTTTCTGAGTGGGAAAGGAGATGAGGGCAAATTCAGGAATGAAAAGCAATTAAAAGCTTCTCAAGAAATTTTCTGGTGTTTGTTCTTGCCTTCTTTCAAAGCCCAAGCTTAAAGATGAGCTGGAATTAGAAGCAGAGAAGGCATTGATGTTCAGAGTTTAATAAGCTCAGCATGAGACATGGCACAAAACCAGCTCCTTCTGACTTAGATGATTCAAAATCTACAGGGTGTCTACAAGGTGCTTCCCAAGCCATGGCACATAACCGAGACCAAGGCATTTCTAGCTACAAAGTCATGTTGCAGAAACCAAGTTACCAAGGTCCTGTAAGTCCTGCAAGGGCTGTCATGCAAAGAAAGGATTAACCATCTTCCCAGGTATTATTCTTACTTCCAATTTTCTCCTTTATACGTCTGTAAATATTCTGCCTTTTTCATTTTGGAAACAGTGAATGAGCAGTGAGCAACTTCCACATCGGCCAACAAAAAAAGGTCTGCCAGCTCTAATGGCCAACGAGAGTCCACCAAGGTGGTTCATCTCAACATATGCTTGACAGGCTGAGAGAGCTGGGGTTGTTCATTTTTGTTGTGAATCAAAGTTTGAAACAAAATACGTTTGCCATATATTGAAAGTATTTTAGGGATTTTGTTTTGGACTGAGTAACATGTTTAATATTTGTCTAAATGATAACTTTTCACTTTCACTTAAAAATATTACAATTTTTAAAGACTTACAAAATGAAACCTATTGGAAAGGAAGTCAATTCAAAATGATAAACAGAAGAGTTACATTTAGGAAATGGAAAAAGGAACATTTCAGCATTACTGGAAGACCTCACTGACTTCTCTTAGAGTGATATTTCACATAAACAAGCACTAAAAAACAAGCCTATCATGAAGCAGCATTTTCTGACCAATAAAGAGAGTGGTGGAAATTTTCTGTTCCACTTCAAAAAAAGTGTTGATGATGTGCTCTGGTGAGTAGGTCCCCATGAAGCATAACTTGGAGCCAGGGGCACTGACAAGGAGGGCTTTTACAGAAGTGTTGATCTAAGGAGGGTTTCAAGATTCTGAACTTGCTGCTCCAGTTCTTGACTCATGTTTTTCTAAGGTCTTGTTTGGCAGGCAGCTCTCGCCTGGGTTTATTCACAGTCAGGTCTATTTGACTGTTCTGAATGAAGACTATGCAGAGCAAGTAGAGCAAGACCACATTTCCTTTCTTCTTTAAAGCAATGGCCACCATGAGGAGTCTAAGATGTAGCACTGGGTCACTAAATTTTTATAAAGCAGGCTCTTTACTTACCGTGCACTGTCACATAACAGGTTTAATTTGTGCTTCATTGTTAGTTGTGCATGAGGATTAATCTAACCACAAAACCTGATAATTCTTATTTGTGTCTAGAAATTTTTAGAATAAAAGACATTCCACTTTGCCTTTGGTTCCCAGTCAGTGCTACTTTACCATTGTAAAAACTGTGGTTTTAGATGGTTATTTTAGACACCTAAGAATTTTTGTGGATTTTAAAAGTAGCTTTGTAATGCACTGTGATTAAAAAAAAAAAGTGTTTGGTTAAAAGACCTGCTTTCCTGTAAGTGTATTTTTATGATTTTATTCAGTTCATTAGAGTTTTTCTTGGTAGTTATCATATAAAACTATTGTAAACTGCAGAATGAGAAAATTTAAATAAACCAGCTTATATTAGGCATTCTCTGGCCTTCAAGTACAGACCAGATTTCAGATAGCTGAGAAATTAAAGTCAATGGCAGTTTTTTACTTAGGAACTTTCATTTTGACAGGTATGCACTTAAGCCTTAAATTTTGCTCCAGCTTAAGTAGCCATTCCATGTTTACAAAAAAGTACCATAATATCCCCTCTCCTGCTTAGTGAAACCTCTGCAAACTGCAGCACTTTTGAACCACAACATAGACCCTCTTCCGTCCTCCTCCCATAAGCAACATGCTGCACTGGAAACACTTTTCTGAGACAAATTCTGATGTATTTTGCCATCCCTGGTAGCTGGGCAGCCTCCACTGAGGCTCCACTTTTGCCTACTCTCCTTGTTTCATTTTCCTTCCTAGCCTAGGTTACTCTGGGGAAATAGTGGGCAGGGAAATTAAAACTCTTACTAGATTTCTGCAAATATAAAAAATAAATAGGAACGTAATGAATAATGTAAATTTTAGCTTGAGACACTGTGCACACACCACAGTTCAGGAAGCAGGCAGGCAGCAATGGGGTTTGCTAAGAGTTCGGCAGCCGCTGCTTCCTCTTCATTGATCAAGAAACCATCCTTTTCCAGGGAACATCCAAAATGACAATGCAGCTGGGGCGGGAGGTCTTCACTCAGGAAACCCCAAACCAGGCTCTAGGATTTCACATAAACTTCTGTGCCACAAGGGCAAGCAAGCAATAGTTAATTAACAGTGTAAATCAGTGCATGTCATATACAGCATATTAGGGTACACTGGAGTCATTTCAGCACTAAAGCCCCGGTCCATGTGCTGTGACATACCTATGGACAGATGGCTATTTTTGGGTACTCACGGTTTAATTTGTCAAGTTGTCACCAGCAGTGTGTTATGTTGCAACAGCGACTGTTGCAAAGGTCAGGCAGAGTGTATCAAGCTTTTCTGTTTGGAAAAGTGGCCCCAAGCACCACTCTTTGTCTTATCACGGGCTGCCTCTTCTATCAGCGTGGCATAGCGTGCCTTGGGTTCCTTCAGACAGTGGCTAGAGATGTTTAACAGCTTTCAGTGTCACCATGATTCATGATTATGCATTTTGTCCTGGTGCTTTGTTGTTGGAGTCCTGCCCTTCATTCATTAAAAAAAAAAAAAAAAGAAAAAAAAAAGTGAGAGAAAAGCTGTATCCAGCTCATACCTTTGGATCCCACCCCCCAGGGCTCTCCAGACTCACAGACTTCATTCCCAGTGACCTATAGCTCTGCCCACCCAATACCAGGTGGTGGTGTTAGTGTCATCCAATGTAAAGAAGTAATCATAGGAATTGGTTTAAAGGAATTAATTCCTGTAAAAAAAGATGAAATATACAAGAAATAAACAACATTTCTGCATTAAAAAGGTCATTGTCTGACCTTGTTTGCAGAATTCTATGAAGATTAAATTTCATTATTTAAATGGAAAAGGATGGCTAATATGTTGTATATGCTGTTCGTTAGGAAACAAGTACCAGTAGGAAATGGAAACACAAGATCTGATTTTCCCTGTAATTCCATTCTGCAGCATTTCAAAATTCAAAATCAACTCACATACTGACTGAGATTGTATTTTACCTATTTGTGTTTATATGACTGCTAATTAATGGGGTGATGGTGAATGCATTATATTGGGGAAGCTGGCAGAAACTGTTTAAATAATCCATTTATTCTCATTTCCTTGTCAATGAACAAGGAAAAAGAAATACAGAAAAACACATGCAGAAAATTAATGTGCAGGAAAGCTGGTTTATATGTGATAGGATGATTCAATTAAGGACAGTTGAATTATAACAGTCCCTCCCAACACCCATTTAAGTCAAGCAACACAGTCCACTGACTCTCATCAGAATGAGCAATAGCCAATGCTAAAGTATCATTTATCACTACATTTCACTTTCCAGGAATTGGACTCTTTATGTGTTATTTATTTAGACCTTTTACTTTTAGACTGATCACACCTCTGCACGAAATGTCATCTGTTATCTTCAGCCACAACTCAGGGCTGAAGGGAAGGAGAAATATGGGAAGAATATGGGAATATTTGGGGAATATAAAGGGAATATATGGGAATATAAAGCAGAATATGGGAAATATTTTGCTAGAAATACAGAAATTCTGACAGCACACATGTGGACAATGTGGCTTGTGGGGGACAAAGCATCTGATGGGAATGTACCCATTGCACCATATTTTCATTTTTCTGTCCAGGGTCTAGGCTGCTAACAAGCATTCCAGTTTGCCCAGGAAAGCTGTCTGTAGGCCCATACTCCATCAGAAAAGACTGCTCAAAGGCCAGTGACACATGACCTTTTGGGCTGCCAGTGAGAGCACCTGTAGCTATGGGAATGAGAGACACAGGTAACCTCAGAGCATGGCAGCTCTGCTATCTTCACACCTGGGATTTTTCTTGCAGGAAGGCTTAGCCCTAAAACTAACTTAAGACTTGCAAAACAAGAGCTATCAGGATCTCTTTTACCTGGAGATGAGGAAAACCCTTCTAACAGGGAAGCTGGGTATCCAATCCTTACATTAAATAGGGTTAGATGATATCTGGATTAGATGATATCTGGATGTCCCTTCCAACTCTAAAAATTCCGTGATTTCGTGAAGGGGTTTTGCTGCTGCTCCCACCAGCCTGATGATGAAGACAGCTGTCTGCTTGCATCTATGGTGTCTTCACAGAGTGATTCTCACTGACTGGTTTAAAACCTGCAGTGAGAGCAGCCAGGCCTCTTTGTCTAGCAGAAGACCTAGGTCCTAGATCCTATGCATGTACATGATACTGATTTGAGCATACTTGTCAATTAGGACATGTGCTAGTCCTGGATTAATTGCCTATGTGTAAATGCATGGCACAGCAGCAGCTTGTTATGTCCTAGTTTTGGAGCGACCACAAACTCATGATCTAGTTGCACAGACACGTTAATCATCTCTGGAGGTAGCCATTTTGTTTGCTATTTAAATAAGACAGTTGATCACAAATGGATTATCTTTGCCCCTGTGCACAACACCATGAACTTTCTGGACTGCTATATAAATATTTAGTCCTTTTTTTTTTTTTGGCACTCAGGCATTTCTTGTGCTTCAAAGAAAGATATTACTAAACACAAACACATTTGAGATGAATGCTCAAGTAAGAGTAAACTCATCATTCTCTTCAGTGAACAAACACGGTGGAAACCTGACAAGAACAAAACCGTGGGAGTCTGAAATGCCTTCATTACTAACTGAACATGATTGTTACTGCTGTTTGTCATTGCCTGGTGGCTAAACAAGGCCCATGACTAAGCAATGTCAGTGATCACATAATGCCCTTCTCTGTGCATAGTCATAGTCTTCTTACAGCTATAAAAATCTCGAGCTTTCACATAGTACAAATTTGAAAACCTGGAATGGGCTTGGGAAGGTAAAAAACCCAGAGATATTTGGAAAGCAGGCCTTCTTGGGTCACAGAAACCCGCTCTCTCCAACGGGTGTTCTTCTTACAGTCCCATTTGATAATCCCATTAGTAAATTTAGAACAACAAAAGTGCAAAAAAATTAATGCACAATCCATTCTGGCCTTACTTTAAAAGGCCCTTTTTCCAGGCAGCTGGCCAGGCTCCACTTTAGCCTCCTTCCTGACCTTTCCAAGCAACAAAGTGTGCTGCTCATCAGCGACAGACTGCTGAGACCACAGAAGAGCAATACCTGAAATAAAGCACCACTTCAAGAATATTTATTCAAAAGGCACCTTAGGTCCAGATCTTGGACAGATGTTAAAAGATTTGGTTGGTTCTGCAGCTGTGAACCCCTTGCAAATGCACCATTTCATAAGAGACTTTTCCATTTTAATCAAAGACAGATGTCTTGCTGAAAGGGGCTGTGTCAGTCTAGCCCAAAAACATGGATAAACTGGTAATTATTTCCTTCTGTGCTTTTTTTTTACTGTTTCAACGTATTTGAAGCTGTTACTGCATTTGCTGGCTCTCTCTTTAGCATATAATATGAAATCCCTCAGCAGAGGGATCTTCAGATTGGATGCGGCAGCAGCAAACAGTGCAGACACATCGAGAAACTGGAAAGTGCTAGAAATGTAAGAAGTATTCCACTTCTTTTGGCAAAAGCTTAGTAAGGGAAAAAACCCAGACATTTTCAGAGGAAATGGGATACTGCTTTTCAATCAGTTCTTTACTAAGCAAAGACTGCAAGAATTGTTTGCCTCCTCAAAGGTCATTCTTGTTCAGATGATGAAGCAGGGCACTAGCAGAAGAGCTTCAAAAGCAAAGAAAATATAAAATAAAATTATTCAGAAAAGAAAAAGTGGAGAAAAACTCTAAGTCTGGAAAAGTTTAGGCAAAACCAAATTTAAAACACAAAACACCATAAATAAAAACAGGAAAAAAAGAAAATCTCTATTGTGATGTACAGCAATGCAACTGAGACAAATTTACTTCTATGAACAACAGTTTATAGTTGGGAGAAGACAGGATAATACAAAATATACTTTAAAATTCATTCTTGGAGTAGTAAAAGTGGGATCAATTATCTTGATATTTCTTATATTTCATATAACTTTGAATCATGTCAGAAGCTTTTATTAAGAACTTGTATTTGACGAGAAAGTGACATTCCAGTTCCAGTATCAAGAGAAGATTTGTGTCCTAGAGGTGTACTGGACCAGTGAAGAACATGTAAAAGCTAGTGAGTGAGGATGAGACTGCCTGTCTGGAGCAGATAACCCATTGCACTGATGCCTCAGGTGTATGGCAAGGACTGGGGCAGGCTGAAGAAAAAAGGAGAGCCCAGATGGGGAAGGTGGGAGGTTTGCAGACACGAGAGTGAAGCTGGAGATACAGGGAAGAGGTGAGATAGCTGCAAAGGGTCAAGGTAAACATGGAAAAGATAAACCTCTGAAGAAGCAAGGAGCTTGGTTCAGTTAATTTCATTGTGCTGACTATATTGACCAAAGATATTTCTCTGTCCACCCTTGAACTTACTACCTTATCCCTAGCCTGTGTCCAGAAAGTTCTTCTTACCTTTGAAAAGGACAACTTGAGAAGCTCAATCTATTTTTGAAGTTTGTGGTTCCAATAGTAAGTTTTGTTTAATTGAAGAACATTTTTCCCCCCTGAATAAATGCGTCAGTGCTATATTTCTTCCTGTTTATCACCCTCAGCTTTATGTATGTGAGAAACCACAGACATCTTCCCTTTGGGAGGAAAAATCAGTCAAGTCTCCAGCTAATGTTCCAGAGAGAAAAAAAAAAGAAAAAGCTCTTTGCCAAATGATGAGGCAAAAACTTGAGTTGTTTTCAACTGGAAGCATAGACATGGAGGCTATCCCCCAGACTAATTTGTACAGGAGGACTCCTGCTCTTGCAGCAGTTACTCCACAGAGCAGGGAGAACATCTTACTGGGAAGACTCGCAGACCCATGGTATCCACAGTAACTTCTAGAGCTATCCTGAGAGCACAGTGAATTCCAGGTTGCTCACAGGAGTTGGTAGACACCAATCCTGTTGTGTCCTATGGGCAGTCGGAGCTTTTTTTACTTTAAGGCTTCTCAGCCACACACATTCAGTA
>JAOXNG010000026.1:68699070-68711194 GCA_028566535.1 Scolopax minor | reverse complement strand
TTCTAGGACAGGTACTACAGTGATTTCAAGAAACTCAAAGTTAACAAGGTCCACCCCAGAGAAGGTAAGTGCTTCCTGGGAAGCATGCTAAACAGTACATACCCTCTGATTCCTCCCAGATATGCTGGCAGAGTCACCTCAGAGCTCATCCCAAAGTAGTTCCTACAGTCAGACCACGTAGATGAAGCAGTCTGCTATTTTTACTGACCAAAGATAATACCCATTGTCATCACTTTCATACCCTCCTGTCATGCCCCTCTCTTCCTACACTTGCTTTGAGAAGTTACATTGCCAGCTGCAGTTACCTTTAGGTTAGAAGTCACCATGAAGTTAAAACCATGACAGTGGTTAATATATGAGAAATACTGCCCACCTCTTTGAAATAAATCATAAACCTCTGCTTCTTCAAACAAATTTTTAAAAAAACCCAAAACAAAACCAAAACTTACCAATTTTTCTCACCTTTAAAAATCCCAAACTTACTGTTTGTGTTTTCCTAAATATCATTTCTCATCTTTTTTGGCTAGCATTGCGTAGTATCACACTTTCTGATATAGCATCATTTTTGTGTACGAATGTTCTACGTCAACATCCCCTGAAAGCAGCATTTTTTAACTTCAGCATCAATGTTACTTCAAAGTTATCCCAATGTCACATCAGCCATCTACCGCAGATCCAGCAAATACTGGTATTTTGCTCTGCTTTCTAACTTAAATCACCCTCCTATTGAAATCACACACTGAAAATGGCCAAAATACTAACAGAATAAAGAAAGCTGAATGATTTCTGAAGTGGAATAATTTCTTAGGACATTAAGTTTCAGGAAATACTAATTTTAAGAACAATGTGTACGTAAAGACTGCAAAAGTTTATTTGCCAGAACCTTGCAAAAACATAGAAGAAAACAGCCTTCAAAAACACACAATGGGATGAACTTAAAGCAATTTTCTTTTTCTTCAATCAGTAAAGATTATGAAATCAGACAAAACAGAAACAAAGTTTTCTTTCGATGAAGGCCACAAAAGAAGTGATGACCCAAGAAGCACCAAAGACATTTATCTACAGATAAAGTGTAAATATTTTAAGGGGAAAAGAAATCCACAATGCAGATGGCTTTCATTGTTATTAGAGTGGTGCCAGTCTTCCTAAGAAAGTAAAACGCAATTTCAATATGGTATCATTACTTTATGTATGGAGTATGGGCTTAATATTAACTGATTTCAGATGGAGCGGAGTGATGTTGAGGAAAAACACCATGGCATTTTCCAAAGCCAGAAGACACCCTTACCAGTCCAAAGACAACACTGACAGTCACAAAACCTGGCTGTAACCCTCAGCTTTGCCACTGTAATCAGTGTGTGGCCACCGGGAAGTTATTTAATTTCTTTGTGCTGGAGTTCATTGCAAGAGCTGGCAATGCCCTGCTTGCCTCTCTTTGGGGTTTCTCAGTAATTTGGTGCAAGACCAAAGAGGTGGTGCTATAAAACATTTTGGTTAATGAACTCAAATTTTACTGACAAATTAAGAAAAGTTTTGCTTTTCTTCATCCAGTTTTGCTCATTAATTTCTCTATAATATATTACTATTTCCTTTCTCCCATACAGTGCAAAACTAATTTAAGTGCCATTGTCTTCAGTGGAAATGGGATTGGAAACTTTCACAGAAATGGCTGGCAATATTGTGGAAACATTGGAAACTTCCATGGAAACTTTTGTATGGAGGGCATAAGAAGCAGAAAGAATTAGTCATTTTAAAAGTCATGCAAGCTGTGTGGTTAGTTCTGGCAGCGCGACATGAGATTCTTTAATAGGCTTAATGGATGATGTAAATTCTATGTTTAAATATTTAATGTGATCTAACTGCTTAAGAGTATCCTATTGCAGGTTGTCTGGCTTTCGAGGCACATGAAATCTGATCAGACACAGACTGCATCAACAGTAGGCTCCTGATAGAGCAGCCAGTATGTGACACAGACATCAGCCTCCTCTCGAGGGATCTCTCTTCAGGAATAATTAGTTGGTGGCATTATTGCTCAGAAAGAAGAGAAAGAACCCAGATAAGAAACTTTAAGTGATTTTGGGTGTTGCGATATGTGACTACACAAAACAGAGCTCGAATTTAACAGGGACTCATCATGTTGTGCCCATACTTCAGATTCCACCTCTAACCAGCAAGCTGCTTGAGAAGTCTGGTGGTTTGGTTTACAACACAGGGGACATGACCTCAAGTGATATGAGTAAGAAGATGGTACTTTATACTGTCTGAAGATCTGCAGATGTGTGAAGATAATTTTCCAGCATTATTTTATCATTTTCAGGAAGTTCAATGGCTGGAAATGAAATTTTGACAATGCCACGTTAAAGTGTGGTTTCACAAGCCTTTTTGCCCTGCCTCTTGTTCTCAAGAGTGTTTAGCAACTTTAATAACCATAATGTACCACTTGAAAAATAAGCATAAAACTAATCACATCTGCCTGCAGGATTAAGCAGCCACATGTCTCCTATCTCACCATTATTTTCTCTGAAAGCCTGGAGACATACGAAGACTAAATACCTGGTATGATTATTAAAACAATAAATCTGCCCTTCACAAAAATCACCAATATTTCAGACTCAGAGGTGCAAAGCAACAGAGGAAATCTCATCTTGCATGATGCTGACACTCTCACAGAAATAAAACTATCCCTGACTTCAGCTTCGTTGATTTTTGCTTTGTTATCAAAGGAGTCAATGCTTTTAGCACAGATATTGATGAGTGATAGACAAGACTAGTCTGCCTGGTTGGGAATAGCAGTAGGGATACAGTTGTCACAAAGGGGATTTTTCTTAAAAATAGACCATCAAAAAGCCCATAACCATCATAGTTTACTTTTATTCCCTTCTGCCTTAAAGGGAAGGGAATTTGTTTGTTTACAGGCAATGTTTTGTCCTATGGCTTGCCTATAGAAATTGTTGACAGTAATATATACTTATCTTAAAAAATTGCAGGCACATTAAAGGCACTGAGCCTTGGTTGCTGCTTTCTGAAAGCTTCCTCTGCACTACTCTAGTTATAGGAAGAAGTCTTTTCATAAATGAGAGCCAACGTCATTGCCTGACAAACTGCAGCAACATTTCAAACACAACCCATGCTCTATCTTGAAAAAAAAAAGTAATAATGCAGTGCTCTGGAGGCCTGATAAAGGCCTCGGTGAGAAGAGATATATAAAAAGTCTCTGCTGGTCTAATCTGATATGGTTTTATTGAACCAGGCCACCTTACGGAAGGTAAACTTATTTTCTGCGTACCACAGTATTGCCTCTTCACTACTGGCTGCCTGGAATGAAAATCAAAGAAAGTGGCCAAATAAAACAGCAGGCAGCCTCGGGCTTCCAGAGCTCATTTCTTCCCCTTCTGCACCAGCATGTTGGCTTATCAATCTTGTAAGAATTTTGCAAGAGGAACTGGACCAGCAATGGTTGACTCCTCTGGATGTATGTATGGAAAGAAGGCTCTTTCCTTGCATGTGGCAAGTTAAACCAAGTACCTACATGGCCCAAATCACCACTGGGCAGTGGTGGGGGCACTCAAAGCCTCACCAAGGTTGGTGACAATGTATCAGGTCAGGGGTTCTTCCTGTGTCATTTGGGAGTCATAGCAATGATTCCCCAGCAAATTCAGAAATCTCACAAGTCTAATCCAGAGTCTAATCTACCCTCTCCCCCTCATACAAAAAGTAAATGAAACAGAAAGGAAGAGTTATAGTACTTTTTAGTGTAAAAATTAAAGTATTTTTAAAAGATGGAGAAAGCAACCCAAACGCACTTTTAGCTTTTGGCTTGTTACTTTCATTTACTTACAGTTCACTTTCAGCCTTCAAGCACAAAGTACAACACCGTGATGATATCCAGTAACAAAAGTCCACATTAAACTGAAATAGAGAAAAATAAAGCTGAGAGACACCTGTGTTTGATTTATTTGAAGCTGTCAGAGCAATCCAAAGCAGAAGGCTTCACTACTATGTAGTTATGGAGATGGTAAGAAAACAAGGGTATATCAATATAAGATGTTCTGCTGCTTGTAATTACACAGCAAGTAATTCCCAAGGAATATCTAATTCAAGGCCTTTCAGACTACATGTAATGCTATGTAAAAATCTAAAAGCCCTTTCCCCCTGTGTTTTAATTAGGACAGTTGCTATGTACTTTACAGTTAATTGCAAATCACTGTCGGCTATTAAAGGTATGTGGTTTTTTTCTGCAGCAAAGGTGTATTCTGTCAGGCAGAGGCTGTCTATATTAGAGATGGGAGAGCAAAACAATATGTGTGCAGTTGGTTATGTGGTCTGAGATAACCCACGTTTGCTGTTTGAGTAATTATGCATGTGTGGCCCACTTTGATACCTGGGCAGAAGGTATTTTAGAATGACAGCCAAGAAAAAGAAGCTAGAATAACTGCAGACTACTTATGAACATAGAAGTGATTTCTCAGGTAAGCTTGCATGAGGAAAAGACCACACACACACCAGCCCTTGAAGTATTACAAGTCTCCTTTTTTCTCCCCCTATAAAAGAAAAAAAGGCTGTTTGTAACTACTCAGACCCTCCTCACTTAAACCAGTTATTAGTGGTACAGGCTCTCATTTGGGTCACCACAACCCTCTGACATTTAGCAGAATGTCTTGCTGAATGGTGAAGCAGCTAGAGCTGCAGATAAGTGTTGTTCCAAGTCAAATCTGTCCCAAATTGAAGCCATTTGCCCTGAAACATGGGCTGATACAAGGAAACATCATGTGCTTCTGAGAGAGTCAAACTCCTGTCTTCCTTTTTGCTCAACAGCTCCCTCCAGTAATTGTACTAAGCTCACGAATTCTTACTTTGCCCCTGTACAAGGTGACCATCAACTAGAGGAAATAAGCAAGACCTGCTCTCTGTACAGCAAAGGTGACATGGGGTATGGGGTGACATAGATGTGAAAAGAGAGGGCAACTTTATCCAAAGAAAGGATTTACTGCTTGGAAAACCTGAGCCAGGATGTCAGTGTTTTACAAAGAGCCTGTGGCCAAGGCTGGGGAGCTACAGAGACCTAAAATGGGCTTGAAATCACTGTGTGATCATTGTTTCCTTTTTCAAGCTAAAAAAAAAAAAAATCAGGAAAAGAAATTTTGGCAAAAATCATCAAATTTGGCTGTTTGACCTCTACAGAGTAGGAATAGAGAACTTCACCCTGTAACAGAAGCTCACTCTCTTGGGTAGGTTGAAAGCCTCCTATAAGAGCTGGAGTATTTCTGCATACAAAATGCCATCCTCGTCAATTGAAACACATCAGCCAAAATCCAACATCCCATGTAGAAGCGAAGCGATGTCCCTCCCTGGAAAACCCTGAGTTTGAGCAGAAAACAGGTTTGGAACAGAAAAACTGAAGTCCTACCTTGGAGCTCACTTAAACCAAACCTTCCTTCTGGCAAGGAGGCTGGAAACCACTGTAGCAACTGCTAAATTAATGTTGCTCCTGCTTCCCCTCGGTGCTGAGAACATATGCACACATTTTCCTGAACCACTGTCCTTGAGCATTTGCACATGACTGCACACAGTTGTACTCAACTCTGTTGGAAAGCCTAGGTTTTCATGCAGACCTGAGGAAAAACAGCCAAAAGGAGCAGGAGTCAAGGAGAAACATCCATGAATGTTTCTCTATTCAAGCACCGTTGTCTTCCTAGAGCTGTCTCAAGCTTTCAAAGTAAGTAGATGCATATGAACAAAAGCACCCGTATCCCAGCTGGTGGGTATCTGCAGTTACTGTGCATTATTAAACATTTATGGAGGAGCAGCTTCCAAGAAGACTGGGTCGAGTACAGAAGGAGCATTTTCATCTAAAGTTACCTCAGAGTCCAGATGTCATTTGGCTTGATCCCTGTCTTGGAAGCTAAGAGTGGCTGCAGCATTTGTAATTCACAGAACACCACTGTAATTTAGTCTTATCTGACTTTTAAGAAGTATAGAGTAATTTTATGTGCATGCTGTCACTTTATACTAGTTAGTGACAGTGGAAGCTTCAGAAAGCCTTAACCTACCTCATTTCTTAGTTGAGAGGCCAAAGCTAGGTTGTTCAATGCTGATTCCACATTGTTTTTCAGAGGTGCCTTGTTCAGCTGAGCCCAGAATCCCACCTCCGGCTGTGGTTTGAAGCAGGTATGGATGGAGGGGTGATTATTTTTAGTGGGGTATGGCTGATCTCCACAGAACCCAAGCCTTAGGCGCTCCTGCCTGTCTTCTGGGTGATCTTATTTCTATCCCTTTACTAAAGAGGGAGCTCAGAAAGACACACTTGCTCAGGCCATGCTCCCTCCTGCCACGGAGGGGATTAGGCCTTCCAGAGAGTAATTCAGAAATAAGGGACAATTTCCAGCTTTAGAGAATTACCTTTCTTACCTAAAGCACTCCCACTTTCTTCTGCCCAGCTCAGTGGAGACAGCAGATCCTCTCAGAGACACAGTGTTAGCCTTGGTTACCAGAAAGTGAGAGAAGGACAATTTTACTGCAAATTAGAACTTTCACCAATACGTTTGTCGTCATCAGAAAAAAAAAAAAAAACACTATTAGAAAATTTTACAATTAAATGAAAGCATAGCTTTGAATATAAATCTTTGCTGGCTATACTGGGCTGGCTATACTGGCTCAGTCACCTTGCTCTGAGAGGCAGTAAAGCCTTTCAAGGGACTTCCATCCCACTAGAAGTAACTGAAATAGTTGAGATGAAGCAATCTCAGTATTATTTTCAAAAGAAGGCCAAAGTAAGAGCGAGTGGTACCATCCTGTACATGGATTATTCCCCCCACCCCTTGCCAGCCTGCAAATGCTGACCATTCTGCTCTGCTGTGGGGTTCCCAAGAGGCTGCCTTTGTTTGTACAAAGTTTAGCTGTCTCTCGATAAGCTCCTGAGTTCTGCAATAAAACAGCAAGAGCAAAATGTACTCTGGAAGATGGCCTAATGCGAAACCGTGGCACCGATTTTAAATCATAACGTTACTGCCTTTTTGGAACCTTTTCCCATTCTAATGTGCATGTCGGCTGTGATAAAAATATTGAGCAACAAGCTTTGAACTATTTTGGTGCTCCGTTGAAGTGTTTGAACAATACTGCCATGTCAATTTAGCTACATTTTATAATAATCGGTGATTTGGGACAAATTGTAGAGTAAACACAGTCTGAACCAAAGAAGCTCTTTTAAAGATATTCTAAATGAAAACATATTTAAGTTTATTGTTATTTCTTTTAGTACAATCACCATGGAAACTATATAAATCTCACTTTTAATACCCATTCTTTCTTAAATGCTTTGTGTTGCCTAAATGATACATGAATTGAGCATAATTGGTTTGGTATTTTAATGGCCAATCATGGAACAGCATGTCCTTTGGAACATGCTATAACTGAGATAATTGCTGCAGTTACTGTATGTAAGATGCAAGTTTATACTAGCTTTGTTACAAAAACAGAAGGAAGCAAAACTTTTAAAAAACGATGGATGTTCTGGATTACATATATCTCAATTCACTGCAAAGTTTTAAAATTCCAACAGCGAAAGACTTGGTCAGCTTCACCTTATAAAAAATTCAGCTAAAATCAATGCAGTTACGTTAAAAATTCATCTCTCTCCCTAGTTTCAGAACTAAGACATATTTTCAAGGACGATGGTAGAGGCATAACCACATTCACAATCTGGCCCAGGTTTCAGCATATGTGAGGACCTTTTCCCATATTCCCAAGGACAGCATTTAAGTGCTTGATAGGTCTGTCATATAAACTCTTTCCCAATGTACTTTATGGGAGATGGGTGGTAAGAAACAGACACGATGCATACACAATTCACTCAGCCTTTTCCTAAGCCTGTAAAATTCCTGGTACCAGCACTGTATTTTTTGGTACACACGCTTGTGCACACAGGGAGGAGCCATTAACAATCCCTTAACAGTACATTCCTGGAGTATACTTAATAGTCTTATTCTTCCCCAGGTTCAGTGTTCCTTCTGGTGATTCCAGCTCAGCTGGAAATCGGTTTGAACAAGGGCTACAAAGGCTGTCCATAGGCATGACGCCAGGCCGCATTTTTTCCTTGCCTGCAGCCCCTGACAGCAGTGACTCTGCACTTCAGAGGCTCCTAACGTCATCTACTGGTGGGAGCAGAAGATGACCTGAAACCCCTCATTTGCTCCACCAGCACCAGGCTGTAACTAAATCTGCACCATGGGCTCTGGCCCCCCAACAGGCACTGGAGGTGCCAATTGCTTCTTGTTGCCACCTGCGGCTTCACCCTGCGGGTTCAGCAAGGAGGAGAGAAGTCCCATCTATAACAAGTGAGATATGATAGGCCTGAGTGTGTGATCACTGCAAGAGACCTAAAACTAAGCGTGGGTGCCAATATGGGCAACCTGCAGTGGTCAAGTGAAGAATCCCTGTGTGAACCTCACAACAAAGATATACATCCATAAGCAGAAGTGACATTGCATGTAAGTGAGAGTTCCTTTCCCCCATTGTCTCTAGCCATTAGATGCCAGCTTTGCTTATTGTTATGCAGTAGTACAGCAGTGACCTTGGCGGTGCAGTCTTAGAGCCATACCAGCAGAAGCAAAGGCAATTTTTCTTTCAAAGAACCACCTTTAAAGTAAAAATTGCAGCAGCAGCCCAAGGAAAATGCATAGTGATAGAACACACATAGTTGAAAACAAAATTTAAAAATACATATAAATGCATTTCAGCTGGTTTCTTCTATTAAAATGTCTGAAATTTAAATTTGAATGCATAACCATCTGTCTCAAGGAAGTTTCAATATAAGCTATTATTCCAATTTACATACGTCTTACTTTGCAAAATGCCTCCTGAAACTCATGCTAAGTAACGCACAGAGGAAGTAATGCATTTGGCTTCCAAGAATACAGAACCTCCTTGATGTTCCTTTTGGTTAAAGACCTAAAGAAAATACTTCAGGCACTGCTGGTCAAGCTGTTGGATATTTCTAAGGTACCCACCTTGAATCTGTTTCATGGGGAGAAGAAAAGGTCCAATCACATAGTAGAATTACACTCTCTAGTGGTGAAATCCTGGCCCTCGTGTCACTGTGGCTCCATCACATCCCCCTTGTTCTCCTCGTTCTTTCAGGAGATCAACAAATAATTCACCTCATATATGTTGCCAGGAGCTATTTTTATTGGAGAGGGCGCAGTTACCAGCTCTTCTCAATCTAAAAATTAATAGGGAAAAATCAAGACTTCAGCAAAGAAAGCTCCAACAGCTATTTCACCATATGAAATTGTTGAAGGACTTATGATGTATACAGTTCAAAGGCTTTACTGTAGACTGGCTTCCTGAGCCAAATATTCCTAGTACGTGTCTGGTTGGACCAAAGATTGCTTGAGAGTCTAATGTTCTCGTGAGAGGTGGAAGGACATGGGTATGCACCTGGAGCAGAGCCTCCAATCCAGTGTCCTCTGAAAGGAACCTGGTCTTACATTCACAAACTGCTCCACAGTCTGGGGCTTTACATGCTGAACTTCACACAGTGCAGCAGGGTGGGTTTGGTAGACATCATGGGAAGAGGAGTGGGACACACAGTTGATATCAAGGTCAAATTACTCCACAACGTAAAAAAACCCTCTCTTTCGTCCAGATTATATTCTCTCCCCAGTTTTGAAAAACTGAAAGAGTAATATGGGGAAATGACAGCACAGCAGATAGGTATAATGAGCATTCCCAAATGAAAGACTTGATTTATTGGTATATGCAGCTTTCTGCAAGTATGGCTGGGTGAAATTTGATGTAATGGACTGCCGTGGGCTGTGAGGCCATGTGGGGATTTTGCAGCACAGACATTTGAGACTGCTCATACATGATCAAATGACCACTCTCGTCCCTCGTGGGGTATCAGCAACCAGCACACAGAAGGATCCCTTCCCTTTTTTTACATGTAATAAAAAACCTGACCACAGAATAAGAGGCCACAATATCACAATCTCATCTTTTCCAACATGGTCCAGTTCTGCACTGTATTTGGATCAAGATCCAAACTTCAATGCTAGATTCCATTCCTATTACAGGATAAATCAAAGTCCAGACTAAAGTCAACAGCTCTGGGGTGGGAGTAGAGGGAGGAGAAAGTATGAATTTTATCTTAATTTTGCAGCTGAGATTAAAGTCAAGCCTGTATTGTCCAAGACTGTGAGGTTCAGAGTAATTAATCCTTTCTGTGAAACCCATCATTTTGTTATCACGAAATCAATACATTGACTCTCATCTTACTCCTGACCCTGCCACTTAACCCCTTCATGTGTCTTTCCTGGTGTTTTATATTATTTCACAAACAAGCATTCTCCTCACTTAAAATCTGAACCCAGCTTTCAGATGCCTCGAGGGGAAAACATACATGTCTCTTCCTGAAAGACCACGGCCTATCTGTTGGATTTGATAGATTGCAGGATCCAGAAACCTCCGCAAAAATTGTTTTTGCTTCTTGAGGGAAGTAAACGAGCTCAAAGCATGTCCTTGCCAGCGCTGCATTTGGAAACAAGAGGAAGATTTGTCATGTCAAGTGCAGCCGAAACACGGCACGTACCCTTCGAACCAAGGGCTGTTCTACACCGCCTACTGCATAATCGATACAAAGCCTTCATTTATTGTGCTGTTTGCACGTAAGCATATACTTAAGACTTGAATATCTGGATAGCAAGGGGACCATATGTTGCTCCCACTATGTCAATGGTGCTTTTCTTATCGATTTTCAAAATCTATTGCCAGCTTCATCTTTTGCAGTCCTAAAATATTGGAAGAGTTACAGACAATCCCATGCCCTCTTACTTTATCACTTGTCTGATGCAAAAATAGCCTGTCATTGAGTGGTCTCAAGGCAACCTCCCAATGCAGCCACCCTTTTTTCCCCCTGAACCCCAGTTAAACCTCTTGGGTAGGTCTCCTCTCTGGGTGCTGCTGCCCAAGCCTAGAGGTCAGTGTCAGTCACCAACACTCTCCCCAGGTACTCCTACTGTACCCCCAATACCTCCCCAGGGGCAAGTGTCAGCTGCTTTACTTGGAAAGGTCTGAATTACAGCACTCAGGTCATTGCTTCAGTCACCATGAAGATTGTACAATCCTAGGAGAAGCCTCCTGCAGTGGCTTCGAGCTGGGGGCAGCTGGTCGGTCATCCCTGCATGGTGGTGTGATGGATGGAGGGGCTACCAGACTGAAATGCAAAGCTGCAAGAAAGGAGATGGGATGTACCTCCCCAGATACCAGAAAAAGATGTCCTCAGGCCCATGGTCACAGAGGTCTGATTGTAACAGCAGAGACTGATGAGGTTTCTGGGGCTCCTGAAGCACATGGTAAATAAGCAGAAATCAACAAACTTAATCAAGTTTTGAACCTGTCTCTCTAAAGGGGAAAAGCTAATGAGCTCCCATGCCTCCTGTGTCACTGAGGTTAGAATTACAACAATATCTATACCCAGCACTAAGTGTGCAGTAATTATTTCCAGATGTATGTAAATGGGGCTGATTTTTTCCACATTAATCTTTCACATAGCCTACATGTGTTGTAGAGTTCAGATGTTTACTTAGCATTCAAATAAAACATAAAAGGATTAAAAAATTATATGTAGTAAGCTTCCTTAGAAGGGAGCTGATGGCATCTGCCTAGCACGCCAGCTTGATTTTTTAACTGAAATTCTGGGGATTTATGTAACAGTCCTGCTTTTTTCTAAGGTCTACATTTTTGTCCAACTAATTCAATTCCCAGTGTCCCTGTACAATGTAGTGAAAATAAGCACTAACTTTCGATGCCTATGGTGCTATTTGACTTTTAGTATTATAACATGGACAATATTAAAGATGCTGGGAGAATCCTCACAGCATTTTCTTCCTGGGCTAGCTCCTGGCGGCTTTGGATAAAACAGCCGAGTGTCTTATTCTCTCTATATTACAGTGTTAAATCCCAGTGAATATAGAAAACTCGGTGGTGCAAGAAACGTTCACTGTACCAGCCTGAAAGACTGAGGCACAGGAGGCAGTGGCAAGCTCAAGTGGCCTTGCCAACAAAGGCTACCCATGAGATGTGCTGTGTCTTGTAGGGAGGGACCTGGTGCCATTCCTCACTTACCACA
>JAOXNG010000026.1:68529534-68540827 GCA_028566535.1 Scolopax minor | reverse complement strand
ATCTTGGGAACTTTGTAAGGGTTCTTGGAAGTCCTGAAAGTTTAATTCAAGTCACAAGCTTTGAGAGATTTGGATCCCAGCAGAGTACATAGAAACCCAGGTGAATTTCACAGTGATTGGAGAGAAGCTTGTTGTATTCAACATGTTTGTATGAAATGTTTAGCTTCTACAAACCAGAACATAAACATGAACAGAATTCATAAATAGACCTTAACCAGGAAATTTACAGATAGTTTTATGGTTATTAGGCTCACAACTTGAGAGGACCCAATTATAAAGGCTATATTCCACTGTTTTTGATAGAATTCAAAGAAAGAAAATGCTAGAAGAAAAGCTCAGTGTTCCTTGCATATAGTTCTACATTGTGTCTTGTAGGAAAAAAAAATTAACCCTTACTTTATAATCACAGCTCTCTTTTTTTGGTGTGTGTTAAATGTTTTTGTCTTATGAACTGCTCTTGGGCTTACTGTGAAACAGAACAGAAAAAATTAATCCAATTTGCAAGGTGCATCATTCTGAAAGCTCACACACTGAGAAGTACTACTTGCCATCATATGCTGCAAATTGTGTTTGGAATTAACCTTTTCACTCTAAGTGGTATTACTGGAGAGGACGGGTCTTTCAGCTGTCACTTATGAAAATAAGGTTTTCATCTCAGAAACTGGTTTTCCACAGTACTTACCCGTGCAAAGTCAAACGCGTATCTATAAATAAGTTTAAAATTGGTAGGCTCATTTAATAGAGATCTCAAGTAATCCAGAGAATTTCTCAATTTTTCTGTAGTGTCACACCTACACAAAGAAAGCACAAAGTTAATTTAGAGTCTGCATTCTTATACAGATGTCTGATGTTTTAGAAAAGAATCTCTAACATGTATCCCCATCAAAAATACAAAATACATCAAAATACAAAATACATCACTCTGTACAAAGGCATGTTTATGAGTTTGTCTGCATAAAATGCCTTGATTAAACCCACAATGTGAAACGGATTTAGATAAAATAACAGTCTTATGCTGGTAATCTGATAAAAATGTGTTTGGCTTTGTTGAAAATGCACTCTCCAACAGATTAAACACAGAACTTGTCTACACATGGCAACCAACCAGCAAACCACAGCAGTGAAACAATACTTCTATAGTTTTGCTGAAACTATAGAACTTTCTACAGATGCTTTAGTGATTACTGATTCTGTTCTGGAAGGTAAGTCAAAACACAGTTCTGTCTCCAACTCTCTATGTAACGTGATTATTCCTTCACATTTATGTTAATTTTGCCATGAAGATAAGCTCTCAACTGGAGAAAACAACTCTTAGGAAGAACGTAACAATGCAGAGTCACAGAAGGGGTTTGTATTATTTGGCATCTTAAACTACAACATACCAATATCTAATACATAGACATCCTAGGGGACAGAAATAATGTCAAAATTTGTGACATTTCTGTTTTCTTGCGACTGCAGAAATTTTTGGATTTTAATCCAATTGTATTTAAACATGTAGCTGTCAGGTTTCAAGTTATCCCTAAGTGGCTGTATCACCATAAATAGGACCAAAAATGTATGGCTTCTACTCCATTGTAGAGCTGTCTGCTTTTGGTGTTCTGAGTCCAAACATCAAATTGTGCTTTTTTTTTTTAAAAACGGTTTACTGTAACCAATTTAAGAGATGTTTCAAAGTACTTACTGTAATGATGTCATTCCTTTTAACCATTCTTGTAATGTGAAGTAGCCCATGTTTTGTGCATCCAATTTCCATGCTAGTACGAGCATAACTACCTGTTCCAAAAAGAGAAAAAAAATTGAGATTGCAAAAATGATCCACAGTTTTCAAGTGACTAACATTTAGTAGGCTATAAATGCCTTGCTCGTACAAACAGGATGTTCAGATCTTTGGTACACTATTTTAAAACTTAAAAACCCTGAAAGTGACAAACCTGTCCATAATGCAAACAAAGAGAAGATAAGAAAGTGCAGAGATACAGAGTGGACACCCACCCCAGTTACTGGTAACCACCTTACTTCACATGAGTGCACACAGTTGCCTAGTGAGCAGTGCAATCAGAAAGACGAGATGGTGCAGAAGCTACAGAAAATACAGAAAAGGTTTCACAACACAATTTAAGTACCAATTTGATAGTCCTTATGAATTGCAACATCAGTTGCAATCCATAAGGACCATGAAATCCAAGTTTTCTAAAGCTAACAGTGATCCCACCTGATCCAGCTACCCCAGGGGACCACCAGCCCGCCTAATTTTGCAGGTCCGAACAGGCATGTATAATTCAAGTAAAGCCAGGTGAACTAACATTAACATGTCATCAAAACAGAGGCTGATACATAAATATTTCATTTTTCTGCAAAAGGAAACAGAGTCCTTTTCACATCTCACACAGGAGACTGAAGTAATAAAGTATATTTAAATAAAGTGACACCATAAGATCACTATCTTATTCAGGAACTTAAGAAATCACTTTTGACATATATGTGGAAAAACTTGCAGGACTGACTTGATGACTAGCAGACTGACCCTGCAGACTAGAAATAAAAAATAATCAAGTCATTTGCATTTGCAACTCAGCCATTAATTTGCTAATGTTAGCACAGCTAATCAGAGTACCTACCTATATACCCAAATGTCTGCATAAATCTCAAGGGTTGATTACAGTCATAAACTCCAAAATTAGCAAACTACACCACATATTTCCAGTAAATCTTTCAAATCTTTCTTTTACATTGTTTTGTAGCTGCTACTTCAAATCTCCAGTGTTGTCTCATTGTTACAGACAAGACAACAATCATCTGCTTTTTAAATTTTTTAAAAATATCTTTCTTTTGGGGGGTTTAGGAGGTGGGAAAGTAAGAAGGGGTGGCAGCAAAGACAAATTGAGTTTTTACAGACTGACAGTTTGTGGCTTAAAATAAAGGCAAGTTGTTTCCAAAGGTCTATATAAACCTCCCGGATTTCTATTTCTTTAATTAAAAAAAAAAAAAACCTCCCAAGATTTTTTTAACTCTTGATGAAAAAATAAGAGATATAAAATTGGCTCATGTACATCATAACAGAGTAGGCCCCTTTCGAATGGACTCTGAACTTACATTTTCTGGTTCAACTCCAATGTCTTCACAAAATTTCTCCATTCCTTCTGGCCCTACAATGTCATCGGTGCCTGCAAACAAAATGCATTTTACTTGTCTCTGAAAATTAAAACAGTCCGACCTTTACAGCACAAGAGAAATGCAATCACACAGTACAACCTGAACTTCCATACAGGGTTTTTTTTTGGTTTGTTTTAACACGCAATAAATATTTCCATCAGACTTGGATACACTTAAATCTTTGTTTCACCTTTGGAAACAGAAAAACTGTAAAACAACTTTTCATTCCTGACAATTTCCTTTATTATACCCATTTTCTGAAATAATCTCAGAAGAGTAAACTATTAAGATCTTTAGGAACTCATTTTTGACTAGCAAAACACCCACATAATATTACCACGGTTAAATGAGTGGCCGATGGATAGTGAGTGTCATTTCTTGGCTTGAATCTCTACTGTTATCAAAAGATCATCACAGTTTTATGTGGTATTTCTTTGCTGGCTTAAAAGCAAAAAAAGATTCAAAATAGAAATGTTATTAAAATGCACTACTATTAAAACTTGATGTTAAATCAAGATATTTGTAACTTCTACAATACTCTATTGCAAAAAACTACGTATGTCTCAAGAACTGTACTGTGTGATTCTATTTTTTAAGTACATTTTAAGTATTTGGACTATTTTGTTAGAATTATTTTACCCATGTTTGAAAGAGGTAATTTGGGGAAAAAAACACATTAGAGGCTGAAATGCCTACTTTCATCGAATATAAAGATCACATATGCAAGCAAAAAGTTTTATAAAGGGAAGATCAATCTACACTTTATTATTAGGTGACCTACTATTCTAGACATAACAAGGTTTAATTATATCTTTTCCCATCTTCTCATGACATTGTCTCACAGTTCTGAGTGTACACAACAATCTTGAGAAAGACTCATTCTGTAATGTAAAGACACACTAGGGGAAAAAACCAAATGAGTCACAACTGTCTGCATATATAAAGAAGACTCATGAAACAAGAACATGAAAGAGATTATTATTTGAAAATTCATTTTGTCAGAATGTTACTCAATACTGTAAACAGAATCATACTCTCCGCTTTTCTCTGTTTTATCTTGGTGTATGCATCCAATGGAAACTCAAAAGTTCTTTCATATACAGCCTTCCTTTCATCCCTTCTTTCCATGAAAGTCTTGACAAAAATGAGTTATCCCTGTTGCTAGAGTAAAAAAATAAATCAAGCTGGTCAGAAAAGCAGAGAATCTAACAGGTTAGATTTGGCTTGAATTTGTCTGAATCTCCTCTCACTGACTCCCACAGACAGATGAAATCTCAAAGTATTTAATTTAGTTTATATAATTTCACTAGAAGAAAAAAACATATTTTATTACACCAAATTACGTCACTCTTCATTGTGCTCAAGAAGTAGACAAAACAACAAGCTGTGAGCAATGCTATCTAAGACAGCATCACAAAACTGCAAGATGACCTTATTTTCTTTATCAATCCTCTATTTAATTTCCTTTTGGTCTTGACGGTCATGAGATCATTTTCCCCCAGTTCTCCCCTTCAGAAAATCATGTGTAAAAAAAATGAGTATAAGTAACTACACTGTTAAAAGACCATTTTTTGTGATGGCAGATTAACACTGCTAGCAGTAAGTTCACATATACAAGGACTAGAATAAATAGTTCAGTCTACCTTCCCTATATCTTGTGATGGAAAATTATATAAAGAGAAGACTAGTATTGGACACTGGAATTTATTCACTTACTTGCTTGAAATCACAAACACCAGGTTCAACACAAACAAAACTAATGTTACTACTTCGCTCACCCTTTTCTTGTTTTGTTTTTTTTTTTTTTTTTTTAAATTAAGATACACATCTCCTGAACCATAATTCTGTACTATTCAGCACTAATGCAGCAGATGACAGAAGTTAATAACATTTTGGACAGAATTACAGCTTTAGATATAGATCTGAATAGTAAAATATACATGTTCCAAAATATTTCAAGTTACACACCTTCTGTATTCTTTTTATAGAATAGAGACAAAGACAAAATTGCCCCCCGAACTCTTGAACTTTACACTACACAGAGGGAAAGAAAAGCTTCTTTAAGACTTTTACAAAAAAAGCCTCTACATTCAGGCTTGGAAAAGCTCGGTTAATGCAATTTTGTATTTCAATATAGACTAAATTGTTATTAGGAGGAAAGTTGCATTTCACGCTTACCTGCATATTCATAGAACCATTCTAAGCATCTCTTACTTGAAAAAACTTCTTCCTCTGCTTTTATTCTTGTCGAATCATATTTTCTATACATACTTAAAAAAAGAAAGAGAAACAAGTGATTAATTCATCATTTTTTTAAAAGTGATATTTTAGTAAACAGCCTCTGTAAGCAGCAACGTTTCTCCTTTCATGAACCAGTGTATCCAACATTCTGCCCTCATACCCACTCATTTGGAACTCTGCTTAACTGAGTAAGAATCACTGAACCTACATACTGTGTTTGCTCAGTATCACACTTCAACTGATTCGTAACAGTTATCCACATGCACAAACATTTCCTACCACAAATACAGACCAATTCAAACTCAAACTGCTCTGTGTAAGTTCAAGTAAAACTTGTGCCACACCATGAGTTACCACAATCTACTGATGGGCTGCAACATGGCTGTGGGCCTATATCCAGAGTAACACTGTGTCACGGTCAATAGAGGTCCTACCTGTAGGCACACACATACTTTGCACATTTTGAATTGCTAGCTAAGGAGAATTGTACATACTCTTATTGTCTCCTCAAAAAATCCTGTAAAAGGCATGAAGGCCAAACTAGACATGACCTATACTTACATTATTTTTAAGCCAATAAGCTGGTAGCACAAAAGAACCACAGAGAACAGGTTACAAGTCCTCACTGACAATAACTCAAGGAACCTCACTCATCATGGGGTAAGAAGCTAACTGAAAAGCTAGATCCCTTCGCCCCTTCCCCCAGAAGGTGGGATGACGAGCAAGGTAATGCCCTCCTTCAAAAAGAAGCATAAGGCATTTTAACAACATTCAGGACATCACTGAAGTACCAGTCTCATGAATTTATATCCAAAACACCTAGAGCACACAAGGCACAGCAGAAGTTTATGAGTTAGTTCATAATTTAGATGAAATAAGTTCCCCATTTAGACTTTTCTGACAGAGAATATAATTTGTGTCTGTGAGAGGACAGAGACTCATCAGTCCAAGTAGCCGTTCACTGCTGCGTGTGCATTCTCTGATCCATTTCCAGCACTCTGCAGTAGTTTGGCCGAAAAGAGCCAAGCAACAAATGGCTTAGACCAGAGGAGGTAGCCAAGAATGGCTCTGTAAGCATTCCAGGCACGCAGCCCTTCCTCTTAGGGTGTAGATCCCTGCTGGGGGAAGACAACAAAGTGGCTAAATGCCTCAAGGAGAATCCTGAAACAACCTGATGAAATTAATATGGAGTTGATTTCATCACCATTTTGTCCTTCTAGAAAGACATGTAGAAGATGTCTATAGTTACGAGCTTAGAGTACACTGCACCCAATGTCCTCCACCAAGCTTGGCTACCAGCTATGAGTACCTAGAAGTTAAGAGCACACAGATCATTCAAAGAACCACTTCATGTTTGTCGTCATAGTTCCTTTAAAGCAACTAACCATTAGAAAAGTAACACTAGTCAGAGCAAAATGATAAATTGCTACATGGAAGACAGATAAAAATGAGACTTTTAAGAAATTTCAAGATGGAAAGAAAAATTAACACTGTACTGAAACAAACTGATCTGCAACAAACTGGAATACTGTAGAAAATATGCCAGCCATAAGTGCCTCAGAAACATATTCCTATATACCTACAATTCATATACCTACAATTGGTAGGATTGTTTTTGTGGTTTGGTTTTTTTTTTAGTTTTCAAAACACTTTTTAATTTGAATTATCTATTTTGTATAAGCTTTACTGCAGTTGCAAAGAAACAGGCTGACAGCACTGCCCAATTAAGCCAGAAGGTGTAAGTCAGAGCTAGAACAATTTTTTTTTTTTAAATCCAAAACAACTGTTAAATTATCAGACCTTTCTTGTAGTTGTAGAATGAACTGTGATTATGAAAGACCTAGCCAATATTTTCAGGCTTTCCTGAATTCAGATGAATAAAAAAAAAAATGTCTTGAAACAAAGAAAGGAGGCGTTCTGCCACATTGGCAAAAGTCTAATTATTCAGTATCCCCTTGTTTGTAGCAAACAAACGTGACAAACACCAGCTGGAACACCAAGTTGAAAACTGACTGTAGCAGGAGCTATTCAACATCTTTATTCTATTCTATTTATTTATGAAGTCTGCAAGAGCACTAGAGGAAGCAAAGCTAATGTGGTTCCCAAAGACAGACATTTATCACAAGATTATTTTTTTTTATTCCAAAGGGATGATAACCAAGTGCCTCACCTCTCTTGTTTACGTAGCCCATCAACACAGTCACTGCCAATATGCAAACAGTGGATTTGGGAATGAACCCTCAAAAAATAAATTTATTGACAGAGCTCTAGATCACCCAGGTGTTTCAGAAAAAGGATTCCTGCATCTGGAACTAGTGGTGCTAAATACTGCAACCAAACCAAGACACCGACGACAGCAGCATGTGCAAGAGGAATGGTGATCGAACACAGGAAAAAAACAGCCCTTTTTATACACTCACTGCATCTACACACAACAAGTTTTCACAGGACTAACATGGGACTGAAAGTCATTTGTTGTGCTTACAGCTAAGTTCATTGTTTAGGAACTGCAGGAAACAACACCACTCGTTGGTAAGTTCATGTGCCCAACTTATGGCCAAGCAACTCCAAGCAAAATGCTCCAGCCTCAAACTTATCATTGTTCAAAAAGCTGAATAGCTGACCACTGGAGTTTGATTTTTGAGAAAAAAGAACTGACTAAAAATCTTCCAATCTGTGCTGATAAGAGAAACTACTTCACAAATTCAGAAAATAAAATCAGAAAGAATATAATCTCGAGCTATCCCAGTCTCTGCTACAAGTTAATTAGACAGACATTCATTAAGAGTGCAGGTGGCACTGTATCGCATTTATAATGAAAATAAACCAGAATGAAATGCATGACCAGAAGTATAAAACCATGCAACAAAAATGGCTGGATGATTCTCAGATGCCTTTCCCTCACCTAAATGAACTAACAGCAGATGTCATATTCTGGGAGACAAAGGTTGTTTGAAAAGGAAGATGAGGGAAACAAGTAATGTCAATGCAGACCCAGTATTAGTGGTACCCCACGTCTAAAGATGAAGCTTGTTCCCTCCCTGCTTACTCCAAATACCAAGTGAGTTTCTTTCCCAGTCTGGCCAAACCAGCAAGTCCCATTAGCAAGAGACTTCTAATCCCTGAAGCGAGATGAGAAGGGAGATACAGGCAAGTAGACAAGTATCTAAGATTACAGCCTGGGACGACTTGGCTCAATTATCACTGCAATTAACCTGGCAGCACAGGGCAAAAGTGATTCCAGAGACTGTCCTCCAAACTATCATTAATACACATCTGATTGTCTCAAGAACCGCGAGCGCAAAGGAGAAAAACACAAACTGCCAGAGATGTCTGGCATCTATTTTGTATCTCAGAATGTTTGGAATTTCTCGTACATGTATCTCGTATCTTTGGAGTTTCTCTGTACATACTGCAAGATGATGTGCCTTGTCTTTGTGCTAAGGACAGTGCCTCTTGCTACACAGATAAATACAAACTGCCAGAGTGCGCAGCATTGACATCTGAACATGTTGAGATCTCCAAACACCTACTGAGCAGATCCCAGTTTCAAACAGCAAGTCCTCAATGGCCCACAGCTTCCTCAAGATGACCAGCAGCAGGACCTTCAAAGAGATGCACAACCATTACACCAGCCACGCTCACTAATTTGCTTATGCGCTGATGGTCCACAAGAATAATTTACAGGAGCTTCAGTCACACAGCAGAACTGAAAGAACATGCTGTCCAGAGTCTGGTGAACGTTACAAAAAAAAAAAAAAAAAAAAAAAAAAAATAAAAAAAAAAAAATTAAAAACCCTACAGACACCTCAGACACCTTCCATAAAGGAAGGGACAATGAATATGCCCTGATACTTTTGGTACCAGAACTTGCATCACCATCAGAGGATGCCAACACTGCTAAAGGGGGTTTTCTCCACCAGAGACAGAAAGGTGTGTGCAGAACTTTCTCCCAGCATGTCTGCTATGCCTGTCACTACTGGGCAACAGCAAACTTCCACCCTTTGTGTTTAGAATCGCCCTTCTATTTCTGAAACCCAACATGCTGCCCAACAGGAAGGAAAAAAGGAATTACCTATGGGTAAAAAGTATATATTTGTCTCTGACACACAGGCAGGTACAAAGATGCATAAAAATATTCACTTGAAAAATAATAGTTTTTGTCAGTTTGGTGTGACACCTTCAGTGTCAGACAGAGGGACAGTCTTCAAAAATGCTTCTTCATATTATAACCAATATTTTAAGGAGCATTTAACAGCTATTTTTCCAACTAGAGAGAGGAAAGAATGTGGGGCAGGGCAGGGAAAATGCAACATAAGATTAACCTGCCTAAATTTTATGTAAGTGATATCCAACACCACATTTAAATGCAGTTGTTTTCTCAGAAATGATTGCATCTCATTTTGACCTATTAGCTCACTCATAACATCCATTTTTAAATTTATCTTTGAAAGAGTCTTATAAGCTAGGGAATTTTAATATCCCTGCAACGAAGATGAGACAATGTAGTTTATAACTGTGAGTGCTATAAGTAGCTGTAAACAAAATAATTAAAAAGCCTGAGTGTCTAGCCCTTCTATGTTTCTTCAAATACATGATCATCCATGTATTTCCAGATTATTTTCCTCCATTTGCAAGTAATTTGGTGGGAAAGCAAAAGCATGAACATTCCACCCAGCTATTATAGGGTAACCAGGAAAGTCATCACAAGAGTATATGGTTACTGCCAGCAAAAAGCAAAAGGTCACAGTAATTCTCTTCAATCTACTGCAGTCTTCAAAGCTGGGCATCTCCTCCTGAGCATGCTTCAGCTCTACTGAAATTTGTCAGAGCTCCATCTACCACAGCACCAACTCTGGGCTGTGTGGCTCTGGAATATTCCAACTGAGATTAGTGAAAGCATGGAGCTTAGGTCACACAAATCATTCTCTTGATTGAGGAAGGTGGTAATAGCTCATTTGAGGGGGGGGGGGGGACAGGGACAACATGACACACAACATGACAAGATAAAAAAAAAATGCTTTTTGAAAAAAGCCACCATTTATTATGGTAAATCAAAAGTTAAAACCTTACGAAGATTTACAGCCTGCTCATCTGAGATAATGCCTATTGAATGAAAAGTTTTAAGAAATTTACTAAGAGTAGCTTTGTTTCTATGCAACCAGAACCTATTCAAGAACCTATTCAAGGCCTTTGCCTCATTTTGTTTGAGCTGCAAACTGAGTAACTAATTGCTTTCAGATTATTTATGTTTTGAAAGATGCAAATTTCTGATTGAAGATGCCCCCTATTACTTCCATTAATTCTAATTAATCAATTTGAAATTTTGGCTGAGAATTTTCATCAGTGCAGCACAATGAAAATATTTTTATAAAACCTTACCTACTCTTTCACACTTATGATTTTAGCAGTAGTTTCATAAATAGTTTATTAGGAACAAGTTGGGGGGATGGAAAAGAGATGTTTTACAATTTGCAAGGCATGACAAAGATTATCTAAAGCAACCCTCAGGACAAATTTACTTGACTGGTAAGTTTCATAAATGAATGTGTCTTATCTCTCACTATTTAAAGGCTTAAAATCATCTCTAGACTTGTAAATTATGTTTTGAGCTTCATCAGGAGCAGTAGGTATAACAGCATGCATGCTGACAGTCACATATCCAGTTTAAGTTTCTTCAGAACTATTAAGTGAAGTTCACTGAAAAGTTGTAGAAACAGGGAAAATTATACCTGCACTTACCTGAAAATCTCTACTCCAAGGATTAAGGACTAGATATCTATGACAGCTGGAGACACAGGCTGTCTGCATGGGGCAGAACCAAGCCAATTAATAACCATGTGCCTTGCTCTTATGGACAAGAGTTACGCCACGTCCTCCCACCCACTGCCACCCA
>JAOXNG010000026.1:68511359-68527516 GCA_028566535.1 Scolopax minor | reverse complement strand
AAGATGAGGCTTATCCTGTATCCCTAACAGCCTGGAACTGAGGGCAATGGCTATTACAAGCTTCCTGGTATCAGATGTGTCTAAGTTTATGAGTTTAGGAGCCTTCAGAAAATATGTTTCAGCACAGAGCCCTGCTGAAGTAAACTTTCTGGAGAGAATACATTGACAGAATGTATTTCTTAACATTGCCCCTATAAGTTTGCCACTGTAACTAAGAAAGATACAAAACTTACATCATTCCATAAGCATTCCAAGTGACAAGTCATCTCTGTTAGGAAATACAGTCTCTTCTGGAGAGCACACGTGGTATTTTTTTATTTAAGGTAGACATTCATGAACAGACAGTGACTACCTTTTTTGCTTAATACAGAACCCACACAGGCTGATGTCCCTTGAAAATTTACCCTGAGTTACTAGTATGCAGCTTCTAGGAAGGCTGCCTCTAAAACAGAAGCAATAACTGGTCCAAGAAGCCCCTTATTCCATAAACTGCATATGATCTAAGAGGAAATGGCTTTGCAAATAACTAGGTCTGCTATAGCACACTGCTGCAGAGGTTCCTGATTTCAGACAAACTGGGATGTCGTGCCACAGTGGAAAGCAGAAAAAGCCCCCAAACCTTTAGAATTTAAGAAGAAAGACAGATAAAAACTGGAAGCACAGCAGTGAAGGATGTTCCCATCGTCCATTACTGGCACATCGGGTTTCACCTCCACTTCTAAAAGCAAGCTGAGGTCTTCCTTTTAATAAGGCCTTACATGGCAGAAGAACAAAGACTAGATACATTAGTTATAAACTGAAAGGCAGATATAAAAAAATCCCTTCCAATTAAGCTTTCAAAAAGTTGTTAAAAATTATTATATCTATGCTACTGACAGAGTAAAAAAATATTAGGAACATGCACTGCTTTTTTGTTCTTGCTAGTGTTACTAGCTAGATCACACAACGCAATGAGAGTTGAAACCTCTTTCTTCTCCTGCATCAACAGATCATTTAACAAATTCCAGTGCAGCTACAGTTGTGCAACCCTATTAAACACAATGGAGTTACAGAGGCATAAGCAGAGGCTTAATTTGGCTACCAGCATTTTTCTTACTCATGCTGGAAAATAAAAAGGAAAGCACCCAGCCTGATTTCAGGCTGACAGGAGAGAAATGAATCTTTTTTACCTTCCTGAAGATATGTGTTTATGGAAGCGTGTGTTTTCTGAGTCACTGGAAATACATGAATGTAGTAAGAGCTCAAATTCTACTGACTGACTCAGTGGCAACCAAACTTTCTGGCTACAGACGTCACCCTCCAACGTCAGGACAGTCCTGCATCTATCATGCAGGAGCTTACAGTCCCATACTCCCACAAGTTCTCAATTTAGCACAGATAAATAGCAGCTATCTTGAACAATCCGTGACTTCTGAATGACTGAGGCTGACTGAACATACACCCAGACTGAAAATCCAACTCTTGCACAACTCTCAGCTCTGCAGCACCTATGCTCAAAGAATACACTGCTCGTGCAGGCAGTTATAACCCTCTTGTGCTTCTGCTGCCCAGAGGGAAGCTGAGCAGCACAGCTCAATCACTGCTCCACTACTGCCCATCACCTTGCCTGGACAATCCTCACCTTTACATGACCAGCATCAAACCATAACGTGACAGGGAGAGAGTAGCAGAACTTCCAGTACAACTATATTTGCTCTTCTCTCAGGCTGTAGACTGAGAATGCTCAATCCAGGTCTTATACATGTACACAGGGAGATATTAGTGTATTTCTTAAAAGTTATTTCTGAACAAATGTGTCTCTTTTGACAGCTAACAAGCTGAAGCAAGGGGAAATTCCCTACAAGCTTCTTGTATGACTAGATAAAGGTGAGATGCAAACTGAACCTGGATGTGCTTATCAATATCCCACAGTTCAACCACAGGCTATGGTTCCACATTGAGAAACCAAGCAAATTTGAATACCATTTCCATTAGTATTTAAAACACCATCATATCAGCTATTCAACTTTAGATATTCCATCAGTCTTAGCTCACAGTAAGATGACATACCCATCATGTCTACTTTTCTTAGCAGATAAATCATCTCCTGCTGCAGGTCTCCTCTTTTTCCTTGGAGGCATCACTTTACTAAAGCAGTCTGATGAACTGCAAGACCGGAGACTTCCTACAGAGGGAATTAAAAACACCAGTACAAGAAATGAAACTCTTGCAGACCAGTTAAACTGTGTCCACTAATAGGTATATTACATAGGAAAGGGAAGGGAAGGGAGGAAATTAGTGGATGCAAAAAATCACAAAAGGAATGGTCTCCTTTCAACAGCAAAATCCATCTCACTTTTACATGGTGCTCTATGACCAGATTTCAGTTCAGGCCAAAAGTACCATCCCAAAATGTACAGAAGTGCTAATGCAGTTTAACGAAAGGCAAGAACTGAGACTATCCTGAAGAAGTATTCAAGGCCTCAAAAAAGGCATCCTTCTTGTTAGTTATTTATTCACGTCAGAACTTCTGAGAGCTGTTCATTAGTTTTTGAAATACAGATGTGACTCAAAAACTAGAGCACCTACCTCTAAAAACTGAACCTTTCTATTTTGAAGCCCCAAGTTTTTTGTGATACAGAGAGCAAGGGGTAGGAAAGGTTTTGTTTGGTTTTTTTTTCTTTGGGTGTTTTGTTCATTTTCTTTCTTTTGGGGGTGTGGGGGAGGGAAGAGACATTCAGCAACCACTAGGGGAAAAAATAAGTGGCTGGCTTTATCATTTGGACTGGATAGCTCTCAAAGAATGAGGTCCTCAAGCAGGAAACAGCCAATTCAAGACACTGACACCGATTGAGTGGCAGTCTTTCCCTCCCCTTCTCTCAGCTACATACTCCTATGTCTCTGGTGACTCTTCAGTGCCAATCCAGCTCAGCAAACCTGTAGATAATTAACCGAAGCAAAAAAAAGAATAACAACTTTCTGTACATTAGCACAAGAAGGAGCACAGGACCAGCCCTTCTGACCACAGCAAGTCATTAAATTGCCTTTGCTGTTTCATGAAAACAGTAGGCTGAGGCTCCAGGCCAAATTTTGTCCTACTTTCATATACTGAAGACCACATGGACACCTGAGAAAGGTGTGTGTAAGAGCAGCTCAAAGATCTATCAAAGGTGTTACACAGAGAATTTTAAAAGGAAAGGAAGAGAGAGGTGAGGTATAAAAATCCAGATACAAAGCGATGCCAAAGAAACTTGCAAGAAAACACAAAGAACTCCAGCATGCCTAAGCTATCTTCTCTTAGCTTCAACAGCATTCAAGTTTAGCTTTGCTTTATTAAGATGCCCACAACATTTTTTATTTTAAATCACAGCACAGAAGCAAGCAATAAAACTTTGACTACTTTTTGACACCAAGGGAGCAGACTGAAATCAGAGGCCCAATTCCCAACAAATACTAACAGCAATCTTTTGCTTACCTATTCTTCGTATCTTTGAAAGTCTCTCTCCTGTTATAGGAGAAACACATGTAAGGAACCTTTCAGCCCCACAGGCTTTGCTACATGTACTTTATTTTAAACATGCACTGAAACTATTATGGACATGAAAGTATAGATTTCTCTAGTATTAGGCAAAATGTTCAAACCAGTTTCTACATCAAGGTGAACTAATTTGAGTTCAATTAATAAAGCTTTTCCATTTAGTATGACTTCTTTGGTCTTACCTTTATATTAATTTCTATTAATCTCTCTAGTTCAAGAATTACTCTTGACAATTCAAAAATGCTTCCTATCTATTCCCCACCCCAGCATCCTCCCCAGGAAAGTATGGCCATACTTACACTATCTTTTAGAAAGAAGGTTTTAAGATTTAACTAGTTATTAAAAAAACTTTCAAGCATTATACTCCATAAACTACTAATGCATCAAAATCATAATAGCTGTGTCAGAAGAAAATAATTCTAGAAGCACCGTTCAGAATCAGTTACAAAAAGAAATTAACAATAAGCCACAGATCATAAAAAATTCACATCAAAAACACGTGATGCATTTTACTACTTGGATTAAAGAAACTAAGGACCCTGACCTGCTGAATGCCATTTGTCCATTTGATTATGGCTACAAATTAATGATACCACAAAACCAGGAACACCCCTAAGTTACTGAATGTGTGATGCTTTATGGTTTTTTAGATGAAGTTTCTGAAGACTCTCCCAGTAAGTATTTTTTGAAAGCCTATACAAACTAAAAACACTTAAGATGCAGCAGAACTTAACAAATGGCTATAGACAGCCAACAGACTCAAACACACACTAAACTTAATAAGTGAAAATGTGTGCTAATGACCCCCTTGTTTTGGGAGGTATGTATGTACTTGAGTACAACCTGTAGCTATCTCATTCCTTAGAGAGCAATTTGATTGTTTTTAAATGCCTTTCTATTAAATTAAAGTCTCCATTTATGATGGCCACAGGCATTGGATGCTGGTAAAAAGCAAGAAAAGACACCAACATCCCCCCCCATGCCGGTTTGTCCAGTTTACTGGTTATTTGATTAGGAAAAGAAAAATGCAAGGCCTCTGTGAAAAGAGAAGCATAGCAAAAGACAAAAATAAAATAAATAAAAGTAAAAATAGAACAGTTACAGAACAGGAAAAAAAATTTGTCAGATCTGCAACCCATACAAACCAAAGAATTTAACCCAAGAATTCCTGCTTGAAGTCTTATCCTCAACAAATGATAGGACATTTTGAGGAAGATTGCTGAACTTGTTTTAAAGGCTTAAATTGCTAATAGACTTCATCATAACTCAATTACTCCAAGTACTCATATAATAAACTTGTACCCTTTTCTTGGTTTGAATGTATCTAGTTGCAGCTCTCAAACTGACAGAAAAGTGAAGAAAAGACATAGCTCAGAAACTGGGAAGTAGTATTAAATGCACGTGTACACCCTCCTCACACACAAATACACACAGACACCAGGTGAACAAATATATGGTACATGCCTTCAGAGATTTAACTTCTGAATAACTGAGGTTTGGACCAAGCCTTCACTATGTTTTAAACACTCAATGATCTCTAAAGTACTAGAAAACACAGTATAAAAATGCTCCTTTAAAAGCCTTTCCTTTTGTTACCTTAATCATATATTGAATTTGATGGGCAGTTGTAATTTCTCCTCTAACAAACTCCCAAAGTTAAACCAGCAGAATATTTTTATTTTTTATATCTACCTTCCCTACACAGAGCTTTCTAATTCTGAATGTAATTTCTAGGTCTAGCCTTTCACAACTAATTATGCTTCTCAAAGGTCTGATCATCTGCAAACGATCATGCTGCTCCCTCTGACTTCATGCAAAATTTGACAGGAACTTTACTTACCAAGTGCAGCTTCTCTGATGTGATTATCTTCAAAGTTTCTTACTCCTGGGTCTCAACTCAAGACTGGCAGAACCCTCCTAGTTCTCACTGTTTTTTTGACACTTGAAGCTAGCATTTGCAAGGTAGAGCCTCCAAAAGGCTGCTGAATAGGCCACCAATAGCCAAAAGCCTGCCGAGTATAAATGTTGTTTGCCAAACGTTCTATTCAATACTTCCAAATTTGCAGGAGACAAAGCTAACAAAGGGAAATAGCAGCTCAAGAGCTGAAATTCACCCTAAGAAATTTAAAACAATATGCGAGATAACCACCACAAGGGAGGGACACTCCTAGAATAGCAACAAAACCAGAACAAACAAAAAAAGAAAAAACAGAGGTCAATAAATAAGAATTTATAAGCTGTGTCCCTACAGAAGCGATTTACAGACATGTAATTTTCACCTTCTCTCTAGATAATGCCTGTGAGTAGTCCTGCTCCTCTGATGCTTAAGTAGAGGGATGTTTCAAAGGAAAAAATAATTAGAAACTGTGAATGCTGAAGCAATTGGAAAGATACAGCTGCTCTCTTAATGATGCAAGGAGACCACCACAAGCACAGTTAAGAATCACCATTTTACAGATACAAGATGAGAAAACTAAGATACTCATCAAAACATCAAACCACTTGCAATCTTGTTGTAAAAGGAAAAATCATCTTCTCTATCTTGAATTCCACACTACAGAATTGCTTTAGTCTCAAGTGTGTTTTCTTCTCTAAAACAACAAAAAAAAATAATAGAGGAAAGTAATTTCCTCCCCGCCCCCAACACACAAGCTTGAAGAACAGCAATGTTTTTGTTGAAGACATCACCTCATTCTTTTAAGAGAGCCAAGTGACAGCAGGAAGCGTACTTTTACTTTAAAGACATTTTCGTTTGGATAGGTAAATCAATCACAATTGGTAGGTCAATCAGTCACCAAATCATGACTTTAAGCTATTAACAAGTTGCCAGATTTATAGTTATGACACAAAAACAACTATTATTTCAAATTCTAGAGAGAGAGTTTAACAAGGTAATGTGTATACATACTAGAAGAAATTGTTTACAGCATCTGAATGCCTGCTTTTCTTACCCCTACAAACAGCTGAAAAGGCAAAGGCCCATCACACATTCACAGCCTACCTTATTGTTGAGATATATATGCACACTGAGTGCTAATACATTTTATGAGGTTGTAATCATTACAGGTGACTGGAATTTTGAAACAAGGTCCATCTTAGCTCCCAAATCACTGAAAGAACTTTGAACTTGCCACCCTCTAGCTCTTAAATATTTAAGGTCTGTTTCCAGCAAAGAAATGTGGCTAATACATAGAAATGATATAATTTGCTTAAAAAAATTTAGCTGTCCAGTACATTTATTGTTAGGTCATAAACAACTGCTTTGAAATTAGTGTACTATTTGAAATAAATGTAAAATGCATTAAAAGCTCATTATAAATACTAATGTAAAATTTGAATACTCAGATTTTTTAAACAGCTTTTAGAAATCTCAACCAAATTTAGATATACATTTATTAAGTCACCTCAAAAAGCGGGGCCCGCAATGTCATAACATGAACCAGGAGAGTTATGTCAGAAAACAAATAATAATCTTGAAGGATAAGGCTTGCCCCTAAAGATTCAGAATATAAAAAACCAAAATGTACAAACAAACAAAAAAAAAAAATCTCAAAACTAAAAAGATAATCTTTAGATGGGTTTGGTGACATACAAAGAACCTTCTGCAACAGAGTTATTAACATGACTTTCAAATGAGTTCTGGACAAAGAATCTCAAATTCACAGTATCTATGCAGTAAACTGCATAATAAAATGAATATGTTTTGACACTTCTTATTATGCAGTCAGTAATACCGGAAAACACAAGTTCCAAAAACTTAAGCTCACAGAAATCAAACAATTTGCAAAAGTAATCTTTTTTAGATGTACACAAGGCTCTCCAGCAAGATGCTTCAGAAGTGTCAAGTCCCCTACAAAATGGACACGGGAGACTTCACTGTATTATGTTCACTATGATCAAAACAGCTCCTTGCATGTGTATTTGTCCTCCTATGAGGAAAACCAAGCACCCATTTCAAGTGAATTTGCCTGGAAGTTTTGCAAACGTTGGGGCTCCATCTTCTGTCCTGTTTTATGTCTCCTTGTACAAGAAGCTTAAGAAATACTGGAATGAAATCTGAAGGTAAGGAGCCTGCCAGGATCAACCTTTGCTTTTGGTTCTCATTTCATATTTGTTTCTGGTTTGAGAGTTTTTGTTTTTTTTACAACTATTGTGAAAAATTACAGTATTTACTGGGATTTTGTGCCCAAACTCATTTGATGGGTGTGTTTAAGCTTTTGAAACAGTACATCACAATGCAGGCAATAGGATAACCATGAGTATCAGTATAAAGCAGTTCATCAGAACCAGTAACATGCTCAAATACCTTCTGATAGAGATAGTAAGAACTCTGAGGCTAATTTCCCACACTGACTGAGCTTTATGGCAGAAGTGCCAGGCAAGAGATAAGACACCTTAAGCACACCTGCACTTATTGATTAATTAGTGACAGAAGGGAACTACCTCAATGCTTCACAACAGCTTTTTGTGTAAACAAAGATTACAGAATGCATTTTCAGACACGAGATCAGTATGTGTCTGTGTTTAGTTTTGAGCATCTGAATCACAAAGGGGAAAATTTCAAGTGTCCACCAGAAGATGGGAGAAGACATCAGTTCTAACACATGGAAAATAAAAGCTCTGTCTTGAATTACCTGCCTTAATCTCTTCTGCAGAGGTTTTGCCTTTACGTGATCAGTTAATTTCAAGTATTAAACCACTGACCACACTGAAGGAAAATATTTGATAGAAGCCCTTTGTGGCTAGGGTAAGGTATTTCAACTATGAAATGGAGTCACCTGTCACAGTATGGAGGAGGGCACATAAGCCCTAAGGGAGCTCTATCCCATCCCAAACAACGCAGTCCTGTGCATCTCCTCTCATTGCTCTAGGCCAAGAGTGTGCTAATTTATAAGCAGATGGTAGGACAGGTCAATTTTAAAAAACAGTTCTGTTGAGTGATTAGGGCTTAAAGCCAGTAAGTTATTTTCCTTCCTTCTTAGGTATCATGCCTGAAACACAGAAAGGAAGGAAGAAAAAGAAAACAAGGAAGACGCCAGCTCACAAGTAACAAGTGTAAAAGGAGGTAACAAATGTTGGGAGACATCAAGTCACAAAGCACAACTGCTAATGAATCAAGGATGGCAGCAAGCTAGTACCAGGCATCTGAGATGAAGGCCTCAAGAAATGATGACATTTTATTGAACAGAAAACAGATGCAGACTAATAAATAGCCCATGGACAATGACTGAAAATCTGTGCAAGGAACAGGAAGAACCTGCATCAAAAGCACTGCAGGAAAAAGCTGGGTTGTTTGGAGCACAGCATTTACACTCGGTCACAGGCACCACAACAGCCACCAGAGCTCTTGCTTCTCACCAATGCTCTCTCAAGAGTCAAAACACCGTAAGGACATGGATGTTCTGCGAGCCTAAAGGGTTGAGTCCAAGGAGTGAGAGAAACTGTTCATGAAGTCTTCTAAAGTACTTATGCTAAGAAACAGACAGATAGTGCTGAAACTTGGCGAGTCCTTCACAAATGGGTAAATTAAAGGCAGGAGCATCTATTGTGAAGATAACTTATAAAAAAACTGGCACTTGTTTTCTGAATCTCCTTTAGCTTTCTAAAATGTAATTTTCTCTGACATTAGGGAGACTTCTTTGATGAAGAGTGTTTAAATTGTTTCAATCTATTTCTGCTACATCCCTATTAAATACCTGTCTGGTGATCGTCTTGACCAACGTCCTCTGTCAGATTCTGCAAGAGAGTAGGAATGATACAGGTAAATAAGATGGTGACCTTCTTTGTTTAGTAATTATTTTAAGCATTACTTGATATCAATATTAATCTTAATTACTTAAGGAGCACCTAGCTAAGACTGTAAAGCCTTTGTGTTTTCAGTCCATATTTATGTAAAAAGTGACCCTTGCAAATTTATCTAAAATGTACAATTATATTCTTTAAATAATTTGGGGTTTTTAATTAATATTTTTATCAAAACCATAATTAAGCTTTGTTTCAAGAATGGAAATAACTATCCATTGGATGGGGAATTTTTCATTGTTGTATTGAACAATGCCATCAACAGATGCAGCATTAGAAATTTTGAATTTATCATTTACCAGAGAAATGGCTTTGCTTAAGGATAAACGCATATATGTGTTCTACAGAAAACTCATTAAAACCAACTGAAATCTTGGAAATGAGTTATCTGCTTTTTTTAGGAAGTGTCTGCTCTACTAAATTTGCAGGGTACAAAGAGAAGCCATATCAGCATTTCCAGCTATGGCTGCAACTCAACAAACACAAAAGCACAGCAAACCAGCAGGAAGGGTTTTAAAAAAAAAAAATCCTCTTTCACTCTTGGCATGGTCCTAAGAGGAGAGCTTGCTCATTCAATATGTTGTAAGAAATTGGATAACAATGATGATTACCATTATTTGATATATCTAGGAAAACTTCTTCTAAGGAGTCAACATTAAACCCAAGGTTGGAGAGGACAGTGCTCAAAGTCCGTTCCGACCCCTGGAGTATAATCTTTCACCTCTTCCTAACACTGCTTATCTCTTTAATGGAATCAAAACCAACCTCTCATACAAAAAGGCTGTGACAGGTTGTGGCTTTTTTTAAAAGTGTAATCACCTAATGATTTCAATCCCAAAACATTCTGGATTAAAGTCCTAGCTATTATGCTGAGAGAAAATGGCAAGTCATTACCAGCCTATTGAGGGTGTGGTAAATCTTGTGAATATTTGCCAGTGTTGATAGGTGAGAATTCAGTTGAAAATCTAGAGAGGAGAAAAAAAAAAAAGTTTTAAACTCTGTGGTTTCCAGCTGTACCAATACAAGATCTTCATGTGTTCTGGACATTTAATAAAATCACCACACAACTGTGACATAAAAGCCATCTCAACACGTTTTCAGCATCGAGTGGAAGCAGTAAATTAAATCTGCGGAAGATAACCAATGTATATATTTTTCTTACACCATGGATGACCCTCAACAAAACAGAACTACAGCTAAATACAAAATTATATTTAAAAAGTAAATATATTATATATATATATATATTTACATCTTTTTCCCTTTAAATTGGGAACTATTATAATTTCCATGCTACCCAGTCCTTCTGTTCCATATATTCCAAAAGTAATTTAAGCACAATGTAACATTCTAAAATCATTACTAAAATTGCTACTTTTTAAAAAAAAAAAAAAAGGACATTAAAACACGTGTACTTGCCTTTATACTAATTTCCTTGCAAAAGTAAGTTACTGGAATACACTCACACAGTTGAAACATGACTTTTGCATAATGAACCGCACATTACAATACAGCAGCTGTTAAGACCACAGCCAATAAAACCAAAAATAAAATATTCTGACACTTCATGAAAGAAGCCATAACATAGATGGTAACTTTGCTTCCATGCTCCAAAAATAAAACACTTGGCTTTGCCTCAGTTGCAAAAAAGTGACAAATTAATTTTTCTCTATTCTCTTAAATCCCGTATTTTTACTAGAAATGTGTTGAGGACAAGACTGGAAAATAAGTAATTTACAGAAAAAGATCAACTGAGATCCATCCAGAGAACACACAAACCAAGGAGAAGCTCAGAAGCTGGACACAAACCAGCTGACAGGGATCAAAGATAGCCAACTACTATACAATATTTTCATTTAAACAAAAAGTAAATTAGCTATCCCACTAGAACTTGTATGCAAAACCACTCTAATTAAATAGAGACATGTACTATATAATAAGCAAAGTATTTCAAACAAAATTCTTCCATACATGAAAAGCTAGATGTGCCCAGTGTCACTGCCCAGTTAATGCATTAAAGCATTTCTGATGTAAGACATTTAATTTGGCTTTGCTCAGTAGCTGATGCTTGTACAAAATACAAGTAAGGTCAAAACCATAATTCCTACATTTCCATTCCTACCATTTCAAATGAATGCTGTCAAAATACACTGAAGATGACCCAGAATCAAAGGATAAACAGAAGTAGTCATTAAATATCAGATCCCCAAATCAGTGAACCACCCTGCTATCAAGTTAAAAAGTGGATCTGAAGGAACTGCCTGCTATAATTCTACTTGTCATACACATTGTTATAGAATTGTCTTGTCACAGTGAATAAAAAAAAATTCACAAGATACCTTTAGGAATCTTACATTTCATTTATTATGTTTGTTACAAAGTATCATTTCATTAATTGCTACCTATGTCTTAATATATTGTCCCCAATCCACCACCACAGCAATTCGATTTCTGCATTTTCAACTTTAGATATACTCATCCCTATGAAGTCAAAGAGAACCCAAATCTTCTTACCAAGATATGATAACAAGATCTTGCATCCTGAACAGGGTCCAAGATTTTCTCCTGCACAAAGTGCTCAATTAAGTTCCATTTTTGAAAGTCAAATGATACTAAGCAGAACCTTTCAGCAAAAAAACAACCCCAAGTCTTTAGCCAACCTTCAATTCAACATAAATTGGGGGGACAGCAGGACACACCATATAAATGCCATTCTGAGAAGGGCAAGATTAAAAGGTAAAACCTATTTTGTTACCTGCCAGACCAGACTAAGCTTTCTGGAATATGAATTTTAAAATTTCCCTTGTTACTCAGCCTAAAATCAACGAAGAACATGAGTCTTTAGAGAAACCACTTGTACCTGGAGACGAGCTGAGAACTCCGAGCAAATATTTTATTCTAAACTAACATTCAACAATAATTTTAGATAGCACTCTTAAAAACAATAGAAAAATATTTTAAAATTAGGATTATATATATATTAGGTATCATCTTTGAAACAAAACATTCCTAGGGACTTAAAAACACACCATTCATACCAGTGTGTTTCACTGGAAATATTCTTACAATTTTAAGCTGTTGCTTCAAAAGTAGGTTACATAATTCCGACGGACTCGGAGGGGTTACACAAATAAATTTTACAGCTCTTACACAACAAGCATCACACCTTAGTTCCACAAAGACGGGTTTATCCATAGGAATACTGAGGATCACAGTCCAAAGTTTCCTCTCTTCCACGGGGGAAGTTTGCAAAGCAGGGACATTATCCAAAACTGAAAACAGGCTTCTGCAACTGTTATAAAAGTAAACGTGAGCAGTAGCCAATGAATTAGGGACGTTAAATTACAGCTCGGGTCATAGCTGTATCTATATTGCAAGGAAAATCTTGAAAAGGTGAAAAAGTATTATTTTTGGGGGGTTCTGTTTCTTCAAAAATATGTCCTGTGCTCAAATAACACCATCTTGAAAACTAGCAAAGGGACAATGGCGTAGCCAACACGAGACAAGCAAGTGATTCAACACCTGGCTGCAGCTGTGTGCTCTGGGAAGATGCTCTCCCCCTTCACCTCCCCGACTTCCACATTGGGATACACGGCTCCGAGTGGCGCCTGCCCGACCCTACCCCAGGGATATATATATAATATATAGATACATACGAGTACCACACAGGTTATTTGACCTGGGATCAGAAGAAAGAAACCTGCTTGCTCTGTGAATGCTGTAAAGTGTGTGCATTTTGCTCCTTACACTATTTTTCGTGCAGATGTAAGCTTATCTTTAGCAAGGATTGAAGCAATGAAAATTCCAAATGGCAGTAAATAGGTTGCAAGAATTCAGAATGTAGTGGCTTAAAAAAAAATAAAATATCTGAGTAAAGTAATTGCAAATCCAGAATCTGGATAGATATGCCAGAGCCAACCTGATATCATGGAATTTAAACCTTGGCTGCAGTTTTCCATTAACACTTGATGTTAAGTGTAAAAGTCTGGGTTAGTCTATTAGTCACGGTCATTTACAATTTAAAAATAAAACAGTTTTAAAATAACTTTAAAAATAATATAGATTAAGGTTTACACTGTGGAACTGACAGTTTGGAGAGACAAAAGAAACCCCAGCCAGCTGGGCTTGCTTCCATAACAAACCAGACAAAAATCGTTCTACACTCCCTCATTAAGACAAACATAAGAAATACAACGAACAAACAAAAAACTCAATGTATCTTAAATATAAGTAAACGATATGATACAGGTGAACTGACCTTGGACACTCTTTACTTTCCTATCTGAAATGAAAAAACTTTAAAGGTCAAGTCCAATCTTTTTTTTTTTTTATCAGAGGCACCAATATGTTGCCAAACTATTAAAATGAAACCACAAATGAATACCAAAAAAAAAAAAAAGACATTACCTCGGCGCCTACTCACCCACAGACACGTACCTGCCTGAACAAAAACTTCAGCTTAGTTCCTGCTGTCCAAATTATAACTTTAAAGCTTGGACAAAACACAGCTACAGGGTACACTACAATCTACTAAAAATCTAGTAAAAAATTAACAGTAGTACTAAAACAGATCAGCAGCTGACTCCAAGTTTCCTTTAAAAGCTTCTAGATTATTTTTCTGAGCAAACAGAGAATGTATACAAAATCTCACAGTAATCGCAGGTCTAAAATATTTACCCTAGGCAGACAAGCCATATAAATTCTATAGATAAAACTCCATATTAAAAATTAAGTATGGAAGTAGTCATAGTAATAAAAATTACTGATAAGATATATCTGTCTCAGTACAAATATCATGGGTAATTTTCTGTAGCCTTCAAAAAAAAAAAAAAAAAAGGCAGAAAACACATAGTAGGCAAACTCATTCCTGAAACCTAAAATGGAATGTTTATGCTTTTACTTTTATTTAATTGTTTTCCTTGGTTTCAAAGAACAGAACTGGGGGAAATTTGTAGTAGCACTGGAAACAATAGTTCAAAGTACTGTCCTTTTTAATCAGTTTTAAATAAACTTCACTTATCCAAAAAAAGAGTCATTTAATCTCCTATGAACTACACCAATTCATACTCAGTAATCTACTGACAGAATTATCCTAACAATAAGACAATTTATATTGATTTTAATGAACTCAGAAGTTCAGATGTGAAAGCTACATTTGGTGAAAGCCTTCAGTATTTATGTTTGGGAAGCAGAATTTCTAATTTCATCCACTACTAAATGCAGAAAACAAAAGGAAAACGTGGATCAGTTTTATTTTCACATACACAAAAACATCCCAACACCCCTAAAAGCTGAGATTCCCCAAGGGCAGTGGAGCAGCCAGGAGCTGGCTCTGTGTCTCTGTCAAAGCCAGGATTAGGAACTCCTTTCCAAGGTGGCTGAAGTGACATCCTTTAGTGGGGACAGCCCCTGCAGGAGAGACTCCCCCAGTCTGTGACACCCCAGCAAGCGTGTGGTGGAGAAGAACAGGCTGGGAAAGTTGGGTTTCCCTAGATTTGGTGGGGTTGGGCATTGAGCATAGTTCAGAAAGTATGGAAACTAGAAGTGAATTCCAGCCTGCACAGGAAGGACACGGAGTTAAATGGGAAGAGAAGTGGGATGATCCATCCCAGCAAAAACCAAACCAACCAACAACTACAAAACACCTCAACAACAAAATGTGGTTGGAATAAAATAAGTGGGTTTTAGTGTGTTGTTAAGGTAGACGTTCACATTCCATTCTAACATAATCAGTCACTCAATTTATCTGCAACAAAATATTTTAAAATTACTGCATGCTACATAGACGGGGAAAAGCATTAATCTTCCCCCCCCAGGAACAAATCTTTATTCTACTTCAGTATTTAAAAAGTACCCTGATCTGAAGGCTTGTTTACAAAAAGAGCTGCTGCAGTTTAAAGCTCATGGAGAATTTCAGAGCAATTTAAGCAGTTCAGAAGTTGTGTAACCTACTTCAGTGTGAACACATTTCCATTTACCTTAAATTGACTCTGAGCAAACAAAGAGTTATGCTAACATAATGTACAGCAACATACAGGACAAACCCCCCTGCACACAGCCTCTTGGGGGCTGTTCGGGTGTGCTTTTGTTTGGGGGGTTCATTGAGTGATTTTTGTTTTGTTTTGTTTTTTTTTAAAGAGAAGACCTATCACTAAGTGCATTTCTGGTGCAAAATGTTTTTTTCTCTTGCTGCAATCATGGTACCTACCAAATGTCCTGGGTAAGTGTTCCTAATGGAGACTCTTGCCAGAATATAATAAAGCTGGAGTGACCAGCTGTAGTTGGAACAGAATGAGTAAAAGCAGTGGATAATTAGAGTTAATTTAAATCTATTTCCAAAGCATGTATTAACAAATCAAACAGCATTTCAATGATTCCATCTAACCTGGACTGTGAGCAGACATTCTTTTGGTCTCCAACTGAAGAACTCAGGATTGAGCTACAAAGAGTTTAACACAGAACCTAATTTTACACCCATTTAATGCCAAGTGTTCACCTGGTCTAACTCTTCCTCTCCCATCAAATTAATTCCAAAAAGTGTCAGTGAGTTCGTCTTGCATGGTTGGCTGCTATGGCCTGAGAGTCATTTGCCAGCACTGCTCTTAACTCCACGCCAGATTAGGTGTCATCTGTCACCCTACAAAGGGCATAAAGCTAATAAAAACTTTGTCTCTGGTGCTCTAGCTAATTCAGCAGAAACACAACCCGGCCGAGTGCGCGCTACAGGGTGTCGGGCACGGTGCGGATCCCGTATCCATCACCAGGGCTCTGCAGCAGCCCAGGAACAGCCACGCCAGGCAAAACCCAAAAGGTACAGACACACACACACCTCCCAACC
>JAOXNG010000026.1:68242203-68255356 GCA_028566535.1 Scolopax minor | reverse complement strand
ATCCTGGGCTGTGGGCAGCATGAGGGGAGCCCCAGAGGGGGTGGGCAGGGACAGTCAGGGTCGGTGGTGCCCTCAGGGCACTGACATCTGGTCAATGATCAAAAGACAAATCAGATTTTGGGGATTGTTAGAAATAATAGCAAAAGAGAAAAGTACCATTATGACATTATACACCATTTGCATGGTGCTCCCACATCCCGAATGGCACGTGTGCAGTTCTGCTTCACTGCTCTCAGAGAAAATAGAGTTGAAATGGAAAAGGCTTCAAGAAAGATCACAAGGTTTATGAAATACATGGAACAGCTTCCATATAGGATATAAGTATGCAGGCTAGGATTTTTCAGGCCTTTAGGAGAGAAATCTGTCCATAGGTGTAACTATGAAACGCTGTCCTTTTTTACAGTGTCTGCTCATGTTTTCAAAAAGCAATTAATGAGATTCCTGAAAGCAATAGCACTGTATAGATTTTTTGAATATGCAGAACAACATGTTGACAGAGGTTAATAAAACATTCTGGGGCAAGTGGATGACCACACACTTGCCCTGTTTCACCCTTCCTTAAGCAAGTGCTATTAGACATTGCCAGGTGGGGCACAGAGATAGATGGACCTTTGGCCTTGACCTAGTGTGAGACTCTTCTCCTGACCTGTTTTTTCCCTTGGTGCTGAGGGGCAGCTCTGTCTTACGCTCTCACTGTCAAATAAAAAGCATGATGTGGAAAGTGCATTTCAAGGAAACCATGTGTAATCTTTTTTTGCTCAACTTAGGTCACTTTAAAAGCAGTAGAAATTAGGCAAAAGAAGAAATTTGTTTGGGATAAGAAGCCACAAGAAGAGTTACTGTAGTGTCTACCTAGAACAGCATATGTTTTAGAAAATAAATATGTATGTATATATATAGAAACAAATATAAAAAAGGAATAATAAATATAACATATGCACAAAAGTATACAAATTTGTGTGTATGTGCATATATATGGACAGAGATGCATTAGCGTTGTTACATTGGCAAATACTGTGTAGATAAATCTTTCCTTTATTTATTTATTTAATTGAAATGGACCTACTTGTTTGTTGGATTACTTCTTACAAGAAAAAATGAGTGGCTAATCCAAAATAACATTAATGCACAAATATTTGGTTACGTGATGCCTACTCATGCGTACAAGATTGGCCTCTGATTCAAATTTGGCCTTTGATTCATTCTGAAAGTAGTTTTCAGCAGAAAGAAGCCCCCTTAAATCACAGTGTGGGTTCACGAGCAAAAAGTGGAAATAAAACTGCAGGGAGAAATGGTGTGGAGCAAAGCTGAGGTAGCAGCCCTTGAAGAAGACAGAGGTTTTGAAACTATATAGAAAAAGCCAAAGTCATAAATAATAGGGAAATCCTTCAAATATCCAGCAGTTCCTGCTTTTTTTCCTTTTTTCCTGCTGCAGGCTGTTCTGTTTATGGTAGCTGTGTGTATATCAAATATTCTTCTTTTTGAAAGATCTAAAAATCCCTTTGAAATCTCTCTTTCAGATGTTAACAAGGTACTGCCCTTCTTATTTTGGAATCAAAACTGTTCAGTGATTTAACTGGTACTGCTACACGTGTTAGTTTACTAACTCAAAGATGTCACAAATTATCTGTACCCAGCTAATTCTAATTTGATTGCTTTTCCAAATATGGACTTGGAATTTAATATTATATAGTTTAGATATTAGATTATATGGATTGTAGTCAGATGTTACATGTCTATAGAGGTGATGGCTTCTATCTTTCAGCTATTGTCTTGTGGCCTGCTAGAGACATTGAAGTTCAGTGTTCTCGAGCTCCAAGAACACTTGGATACCTATAATGTCAAAAGAGAGGCAGCAGAACAGGTGAGTCTCTTACATTTCAGAACAAAAAATATTAGAAACCTACTCATGAAGAAAATGTAGATACCTCAACACAGGTATCTAAAAGTAAACTGTGGGGAAAAAATTCCTAAAATAAAATCTTATTTCCTTTTCTTACTACTATTCTGTATGTGTAATCCGAAGCTGGGGTAATTCCATTTTTGTTGCACATATTTATGAAATCTACTTTGAATATATAACATTGCCCAAATGCACTAGCATTGAGGGAACCACATTCCTAATTTAAAAATCCTCCTTTAAAAATATCCAAATATAGTATACATGAATATCAATAAATCATGGTAATTTTTTTCTCTATTTATGTTCTGGCTTATTAGACTAGAAGGGTGGGATTCACCTCCAGATTAAGACATTTATAGATAACTATCCATAAGTGCCTTAACACATGTAATATTCAAGGATCAAGTCAAAAAAAGAAATCAAGAAAGTAATACATTTATCCTAATATAGCTACTGATTTGTTGCTCAGTTAAATAGATCTTCAGACTTCTTTTTGCTGACTGGATTTTAATGGGGGCTTAAACAGCTGCATCTTACACAGACACGTAAATTTAGGTGTCTCATCCTGCAACTGGATCCCACTGAGGCTGTTGTTTATGGTAGTTATTTAGGATAATACAGTTTAATTTTTAAGTTATATGTTAGTGGTTATATCCTTTTTTGCAAAGGAACACAGTTTAAAAGTTGAAACTTTCTGTGGCAGGGGTCTGTATATTTGTTGTTGTGAACCTTTGTTTGAGGTTTAGGAAAGAAGGTAGTAACTTCAGAAAACTGAAAACAGGTAAGATTTCCATTTCAGGAGCCAAAAGAAAACACGGATCTACAATCAATTTTGCAGGTACATGGAGAGAGAGAATATATGGGGGTTTTGTGGTAGAGAGAACATGATTCCTAGGAAAACTAAACATACATTTGAAGGAACTTTTTACTGACCTCAGCAGCCTGTGAGGCCCTGGCAAGGGCTGAAAAGGCAAGTTTGGGTTGTGCGAAACAGAACAAGAATTCAAGCCATGACTGACATCTTAGCAAAGCTGTGTTTTGCAGCACAAGTGGCTCCATGTTTCTTGATTGTGTTGAGTTTATTAGGAAATGGTGGCCTCTGCCTTCCAAAAATTGCTGACAGCTCCGCTTGAATAGAATAGACAACCACTTTTTTTGTGGAAAGATTTCAAAAATGCGGTTTCCTCAAAACCAATGCTAAAGTATGCCACACAGCACTCTTCATGGAGATAAACTTTCTAGGATCCAAGCCAGCATTTTGGGAAAAGAGTTACTGCATTTTTTACCCTGCTCTTTTACCGTGTTATTACCCTGTAATAACAATTTGTAAACTAACTCATGAGGTCTAATATAATGAGCTATGTTTTTCCATTTAGGCTTAATCAGAAAAAAAGTGCCCATCTAATGACTAAGATTACTCGATGTCAGACATTAAATATTACAGTCTCCAGTGCGTAAGGCTGTCATCACTCTTATGAGAAAATAATGTATTTTAGTTCTCATTTTAGAGAGCACCATTGAGGCACAGAGAGGCTAATGGATTTGCCCCAGGGTCAGAGGCAAGTTAAAGAGGAACTCGTGCATGTGTATTTAGAAATATCGAGGAATTTGTGGTAAATTAACTCCTTGTTTAGCCTGCAGTTTATCATAGCAATAACAAATGGTATTGTTTAATTGATTTGTCAAAGTACAATGAGTTAAAATTGTGCCTCTTTCAGGTGGCCATGAATTCACTTGATATATTTTTACCTAACTTTGCACTGCTGCATATCATACTGACATAAATCCATGCTGGATATTAAAACCTTGTTTTGTAAATAAAAGAGTATGGAAATCAGTTTGATGGCCTCTGTCATTATATCATAATGAAAGAGTGTTGCTTTTCTCTAGTGCAGCTGTCAAAAGAGTGTCCAGTAACATGTTTCTGTGCTTGAGCTGTCTTCTGCCAAAGGTTTTGTGAGTGACTGGAGCAGGAAAAAGGTTCACAGGATGAAAGGAATTGTTTTGAAATAACAGAGCATTTTTAATAATTTATAAATAGAAAGAAGCAGTACGGAGGATGGAAGAAATTTATAGCTTTGACTAATTATTTCTGACTTTTGATAGCATGTCATTTAGCTAATTCAGTGCATTATTTTAGTATTTATTTAGCATGTCAGTTTAGAATTAGTAACTAATTATCTCAGATAATTTATTTTTCTAACACTTTTTTATAACAGCTTTTCTTTAGCTGTTGGTCTTCAGTTTGGGGATATTTTTCTTTGTTTGTTTGTTTGTTTGATGAGCATTATATAGTATATTTAGACTAAGAATCTTCCAAAGCTACTTCTCAGATATGTTTTATTGGTTTTCTTACTCTGTCCTATTAAACAGGATGTAGGGAATGATTGAAAGAGACTTCCTCGAGTCAAATCTAAATTTCTGTTATTGCAGGCAATTGTGCTGTGCAAGGAAACTGCTTCAACTTTATGTGCGTACAGGGACAAAGACACTGTATTGGTTAAATGTAGTAGAAAATAGAAAGCTATATGTATATCATGACACTTCTAGGCACACCATTTATACAGACTGATTTTAAGATTTTAAAAAGATCTTGAAAGGGCAGCATGTGAAAATAAATACTAGCTTCCCAATTGCTGATGCTGTTTGTTCCAGTGCAAACCTATTCCATTGTTACCGACGGATGCTGTCAGATAAGAAGAAAAATGAGATTTGCTGTGTACTTTGGTATCCATGTCACTAATTGAAACTGACACCGTGGTGTTTAGAGAATTCCATTTCTCCTTTTGATAAGCACACAGGCCCAGTTAATTCACTAAGTAACCTTTATTAAATTGAGCAGATGGGAAATCACATTTTTCTTTTGCTTGCATTAGACAAAGGTTAGAAAAAGGTCACTAAGATTTCCCGTGAGACTGAAGATATCAAGCACATGGTATGCTAAATTATTCTTTCTTGGGTGTATATAGCCTGTTCTTCATTTCAAAAGATAATCTGCACTTTATCTCAGCATGATGCAGTCCCATTTCAGTAATACCTGAATTACCTCATGCCTGCACTTGTTTGCACTGTACAGAAAATAATGTGTCGATGAGATGATCAGGTCGTATTGTCCAACAAAAGCATATTTGAGTCTCCAGATGCTTTATGTTAACACTTTTAAATTTGCATGGTTGGTTAAAGCTAGAAGAGGAGGTTACCCACTGAAATTGTAAACTTGTCTGCTATAGGAACTGGGGTTAAATATAGCCCTGTATTCAGAAAAGGCAGTGGAATCTGCATGTTTGCAATGTGTCATCTCTTTGGCTTGTATGAACTGGAGGTGATGCTGAACTCCCATTGAAGAAATTTTTTTCTTCCCTTTCAGTAAACTTGCGCTTGTATCTAGTTACACAGGGGAGCTCCATTTCCTTCTGTTTCTAAAGTAGTCCCAAGAAACAAAACAGGCTTACTCTTACTTTCCAATTAGAATTAGTGCTATATTTTTAAATGATAAGGAATCATGTTAGTGTAAACCTTGTGCAGCAAGTAAAGAGAAAATAGGATCTCAGTTAACAAAAGGGATTTTTCTGCCTTCACCCTCCCACACATCTCAAAATTCAATCACAGTATTTATGCTGAAGTGTACTAGCCTCATCTGGGGTAATGAGGGCTACAGGAAATTTACAACAGAAGGAACACAATGAAATGTGATATATGGAAGTGGAAACAACATTGGTAAACAGTTGATTTTGTATCCCCATTACGTAATCTGAGAATGTGCAAGACCTGATGAAGTGCCTTTACATGGTTGTAGCACAGTCTTCAGTTTGCTCTGTTTCAGATGATGTTGAATCTTGTTTCTTTTTATTTTGCAGTGGCTGGAAGACTGCAAAAGAACATTTGGTACTGATGACGGTATTCATGGCACTAACACAGATGCCCAGGTAGGTGTATGTCATTTTTGAGCCTCTGGATATGAGATTAAAAAAACATCTTTGTATCTGTTGCACAAAATTTTCAATATCTGCAGAGAATTAAAACCTATGAAAAGCTTTTCATTTTGGTTATCATCGTATCTTTTGGAAACTCAGATTCTTATGAACTCAGATTCTTAGTGTCTAATAAAAAAGGCTCTTTTTAATAAAAGTTGGCAACCCATCTTGGGTTCTAGACTTAATAACACTGAGTAGATAAGCAGACTAGATACCATCTATGTACCAGCAAGTCTGCTTTTCTGCAGCTGTTTCTAGAAGAAAAAAGATTAGCGTTTTACTTATACGCTCAGAAAAAATGTCTAGCCAAAAGCCTTTACTGAATTTAATATAATTAGTACTATGTAAACACATGTGACCTTTTGGAGCCTTTATTTGGGTGGGAAGGAATGGAGAGTAAATTAGCTGTATGGCAAAAATCTCATTAAATGTTCCTGTCAAAATATCATCTAACAACAATAGTTGTAATTTATTAATATCAGTTCAATATTTTGTATGTATTTGCCTGGCAGTCATCCATGTTTAATATTACTAATTGCTATAGTAAGTGATAGCTTCTCCCCAAGCATACTAGGACTTTTTTTTTTAAACAATAGCTGCATAATGTTGACACTGGAGATAGAAAAAGCAAATCCAAAATCTAGCATTAGTATGTACAAGAAACCTGACATCTAGAATCCTGTAATAAAAACAGTGGAAAATGTAAGAAAGTAGAATTGCAGGCACCAGATGAACTTACCTTTTCACAATTAAATTTTGACAAAAAACCCAAATCCAAGCTGAAAAAGGAAGAATTTTATTCCTTTTCTTCAATCAAACTCTATTCATTGATGCACTTGGTCGTATTTCTGCTGCTAAAAATGTGTTCAGCAGCACAAATGTCTGCTGTGTACATGGACTATTTCTTTTTCTTATACAGTTTTTATTTGCTCTCATATTTGTACATAATGAAAAATACATGTACTTTTTTATGCAATCACAAAATGCCCCTGAATTTTTAGAGTAGTGAAAAGTGTGATAATATACTGTTGAATTTTTATATTGCAATGCAGTTGCATATTTAAAATTTTTTTCCTGTAGATAAGCACACGTAATAAAGCAAAATACTTAGCTGGCATTTGCAAGGATTTTTGCTTTGCCTGTGAATACAACATTTAGTGTATTCGACACTTGGTTTACATCTTTGTATACTGACTGTGTTTAGAAATATGTAACAACTTCTATTATTACAACACAGTAAATGTTCTGTATATTAATAAAAAAGCAGCATTTATGTATTTCAGTCCCTATTATTTAGAATGTTGTTTATAGACACCAAGAAACTATTCTAACATTTAACTATTAGAACATAACTGTTCTTACCATGAAGGTAAACGATCCAGTTCCTGGTGTTTATCTAGGGAAACTAAGAAATGGAGGAGGCCACAAGCAGGCTTTCATTTCACTTGTGTGGAAAGAATCCAGGATTCTGAGTGAGGCAGTTTTGTCTGTTCTTTACCATTTCTTCAGGGTTTGAAGATAGAGTCTGAAAAGGAGTTACGTGACCATTCCACTTCGATTATTTGTGGGGACCTGTTTCAATTTTGGTTTTGGCTCCTAGCTGGCAAAGGCATGCTGGCAGTTTTTTCTTTATGTGCTCCTTGCACTTGCAGGCTCAGTTAATATTTTAATATACAGTATCCATTGAGAAGGCAGAGTTATCCTGTTATCCTGCTTCATAAATAGACATCTTTTACAGAAGTTCTAAATTTATTCATAGGAGCTTATAGTGACTTACCAAGTGTAAGATCATTACTTCAAAAAGTCCTTGTAAATTGAACATGGGGCTGACAAGTCTGTCCAGTCAACCAGTTACATATTTTTAGCCTTAAGGGTTGTCTTGCTTAGGAAAACAGAGCTGCTTCATTCAACAGTTAATTTTCATTCATTAACACAAATAAGATTTTTCCCACTAATTTTTAGCACTGTGGTCGATACAGCTAAGAAACAGTGAGATGAATTCTGTTCTGGCTCATTTGTTGCCAGCAGACTTGCAAGTAAACCTAATTATTGGATTTTTGCTATTAGTACTTACACGTAAGCCTGAAAGAATGCATCTGGGCTCTGGCTAGGCTGTTAGTACAGGACTGTCAGATAGAAAAATCAGTTTGTTTCTCAAGTGAGCAAGTATGTGAAATACACTGAAGCCAGTAAAAATATGTAAAAAAAATGTAAAAATACAAAGCCATTTTTAAAGGAAGACTCTCCTGAATTTGTAGAATAGCTGTCAAGGTGTGACTTGGGGGAGAGGGATTATTTATGGCTTACTGCAATAATGAGACTTGGCTTAAAGAACACTGGAACTTAATGACTAAAAATATTAAATATTCAACTCGGCCATTCCTCAAAGTGTGATTCTCTGTGCTTCATAGAATTCTTATCGACTTTGGCAGTTCAAGATCTTATCTCTTCACAGTGATTCTGCTTATAAAATAATTGTGCTATGTATAGGATAGCACAGAGTACAGAACAAAAACATGCAACGTTTATAGTGTTAAGCACATAGTGAGTAACTTCTACACATTGTATATAACTGTGTGTATATAACTTAGTAAAGCTCAGCTGCTTCTGTCTGTGGAAGTCAGACATCAGTTGCATCTTTAGGTGTTTACTGTGACCACAGTATTTGCTTAAATGCCATCCATATGTTTAGCTGGGTACAAAGCACAGAAGTCAAGTTTCTGTCCCTAGTCTCACAAATATATTTTCTGATGATTTCTCTCCCTATCCCTCTTTTCCAAACATTTTTCTGGAATAACTTGTAAAAACCAAGTGCAATTAATTCAGAATCCAAATTAACATTACATGTCAATTTTTAAAAGGCATTATTTTTGCTTAAACTACAGTGATATAGAACAAGTAAGAAGCAAGAAGAGTATAGATGTTCAGACCTAAGTGTTCCTTGGTTTTGATTTCCTTAAATTTTCCTTTTCCTTTAAGACTACACAATGTATAAAGGCTAGAAAGGGTTGTGAGGGAAGTATGTTACTCGTGTTGTGGGACAACAAAGCCAACACTATCTGTCGTTAGTTATAGCAGCAAATAATATCATTTCAAATTTAGTCTGTTAATTTTGTCCATTTGTGGTATATTTGGAGCATGTTACTTGTATTTCTTCCTCCATTTTACCTGGAACATCTTTTATCCTAATTAAAATTATTTCCTACACTAATTCTTGATCTTTTTTTCTTTCTTTGTATTTTTGTGACCTGCTCATCTTCTTGCTTAGCAAATGGAAATTCTAGCAGTAAGTGATGGTTCTTGATTTATCAAATACTTAACCATGCCAGTCACCAAACTGGCCTCCATCTGTCTCGTCCATTTGTGACATAGTGATGTCTTGTCATAGACTATTACAAAAACGCTGTGTGCTTCAATTTTGCATCATCTAACCCATTGAACTCTTGCCCCTTTGTAGATAATAGGATTCTGTAGGTAGTAGAACGTTATAGAAGATTATTCCATTAGCTTTTATGTCTGTATGTAAAGCAGTGTTAACATTGTCTGCACTTTGACTAGTGTTCTAGACACATAAAAATGGAAGCAAGAGAGTGCAGAAGCTAATGCTGCTGCTTCATTTCCTGAAGAATATATCACGTGGTATTTTCTAAAATAGAATCAGAGCTACCTTTTATAAAGGAAACATTACTCTTGCCTCCAAGAATAGAATTATTCTCCTCTTAGTCCATCAGGCAGTTGTAAGCTAAAGGCCAGGTTATATATTGTGCTTACATATTTATATTAATGGTTATGAAAGATTCCATACTTACAGACCACAACTGCTTCTTTTGGATCTTGAATTTAAAACAGTAAAATATCAACAATAAAAGTAAGTAATCTATAAATCTCAGTCTTGGAATATGACATTTCAAAATGCCTTTTGAATCACTTCACATCCCACCCCATCCCCCTTATTGGAAGTATAACTTCTTGTTAAAAAATAAACTTTAAACCTATGTGAGAGAGGCTACCTGTAAATCTAGAACTGAACGAAGCTTTCATCTGTTTTTCACTAGCTTCCTGCTATGTGAGCTTCTAAATCTTTTCGGCATTTTCTTCAATAACCAAATAACAACTTTTAATTTTTCATGTTAAATACTGAAGTTGTCATTTATTGTCTCTTGTATTGGAAAGTAGATGTTCTGTGATTCCTGAATATAATAATGTTGTTCACGTTTGTAGGAGCTGGAGTTGTGTCGGAGGCTGTACAAATTGCATTTCCAGTTGCTGCTTCTCTTCCAAGCCTATTGCAAACTCATCAGCCAAGTAAAAACAATCAAAAAAGAAGCAGAGGTAATGAAAACCATGCCATTTAGTTGCTAATTGTTGACATTTTAAAACCAAACCATTTCAGATACGTTCTGATAACATTTTCATCAGTGGGACATCTTTTTAGAAACTGAAAGAGGGTACCAGCTGTTTTATAGCCAATTAATAAAAAATTTAAGTAGAGCTTGTAAGAATTTTCTGAGATGTCCAATTATCTGTGTTGATTTTTGTACAGCTTGAAAGCTCTTGAATAGACAGGAATGCAGGGAGTCCACTGATGAGGGTTTTAAATATTTCAGTAGCGCTCCTGGTGTGTTCTAATCAAGCTACAATCAAGCCACATCACCTCCAATCAACAGAGTTCTGTGATGAAGCTCCTTTATAAATATATATATATATATAACTGTGTTACTTTGTCCACCACTCCATTACTCCCCAACCTCAGTCCTCATCCTAAGTGCAGTTAGTAACATGTTCTAGACATCTTGTGCCTGATTTATAGTTGTACTCACTTCAGAAGTAAAACATGTCCTTCAGCTGTGCGCTTTTGGTACATACGTGATGTTAATTGAGTTAATCTGAATGCTTTAGGCTATTAATAGTGTTTTCTGAAAGTTCTCCCCTGAGTCTGTAATGCAATAAAAAGGGGGAGCAGGAAAAAAAAAAATTGCCCTGGTCTTGCTTGATATAGTAGGGAGGAAAATCTTTGAGTTTTGAGTATTGTAGGAAATGGTAATGCATGTTCCTCACTTAGATTTCCAGATTCTTGTAGAGGCTGCAAATAAGTGAGTTCATTTCTGTCTGGATAATGTTGTGGAAGGTCAGCATTGCACCAGTCCCACTTCTTGCCTAAGTTAGTCAGATGTAGAATCATATTCTGAGCAATAGTCTCGTTCTTTACTCATAAACCAAAGAGAGCAGTATATACACTGGCTGCACAACAGTTACATATCCAGACTTTTTTCTTAGTATTTAAGTTGTCCTTATAACAACACAGTTGCTACTGTACTTTTCCAAAGTGTTTAATTCTTCTTGTCAGTTTAGTTGTTATTAAGTGGTGTGGGGAAAAAAGAAATTATATTTTTTGAAACAAATCTTAAAAGAACTGAGGTTGAAATTTCATCTGAGAGCCCAAATATCTGCCACGCATGCTTGGGCCATTAAATTAATTGTATACTTAAGCAACTGCAGCAAATATTTGGAGGTACTTTTTCTGCTTCTCATTTAGCATTGCAAAGAGGAGGAAAAACCTAAGTCTGATTGATCTGCTGAAAGTTAATTTGACTGAAAAGACATTTAAATTAGGAAAGATAACTCTTGTATTTGTTTCAGGTCATAAACATGTCTGAAGAACTTGCTGTTTTGGAGAGCTGTCTGAAAGAGGCTGAGGCTGCGTCTGACAGTGGTATTGAAGAAATAGAAATTGCAGAGGCTTCCCAAGCCAGCACAGAAACAGCCATTCACTCTCTCATTGAAACCCTGAGAAACAAGGAGTTTGTGTCAGCTGTAGTACAGGTCAAGGCTTTCAGGTAAGTACTTAAGGATTGCTTTCAGACCTAAGTTTGCTAATGGGCCTTTTTAATTTAAAGATAGGGAAAGGCACTATTCCAGTTGTTTTTCAGCTCTTGCTAGATGTCTTTAGTGAAAAGGACAAGCCCTGCTGCTTCATTTTACAGCTTATTCATACACATTTTGCAATGCTAAAAAGTAGTAATTCTAATAGTACTTTTCTTTAGAATTTAACTATCAATCAGGACTATGGAAGAAAGATCTCTCTTGCATTTTCCTATGTTTTGTGTTCAAACATCTGTTTAAAGAACAAGAATATTTAAACATTTAAATATTTTTTTTTAATGTTTAAATCCAAATTGTGTGTTCACAGATCTATCTGGCCCCACGACATCTTTGGCAGTTCTGAAGATGATCCAGTTCAAACGTTACTGCACATATATTTCCGACATCAGACCCTTGGTCAAACTGGTAGCTTTGCAGTAGTAGGCTCCAACCAAGACATGTCTGAGGCCAGCTCAAAGCTGATGGAACTTAATCTAGAAATTCGGGAGTCTCTACGCATGGTGCAATCCTATCAGCTCCTAGGGAAAATCAAACCAGGAATTAATCTTGTGAGCACTGGATTCTGAACAGCTGTCAGAAAAGAACTGATGATGAAGACACTTCAGACTATTATTGAGCACCTTTCATGAAAAAAAAAAAAGAAAAAAACTAAAACCTCCAGCAATCCTGACAACCGACACAGTTAATTCACAGCAAGAAATTGTTTCATCAAAAGTCAAAAATCTGAGAATTGAAGTGAACATCTTACTTGACTGCTCTTTCTACACAGTAGCTGTGTGGCAGTAATATTTTTTTATTAAATTTCTGTATAAAAACTACATGAAAGGAAAAGGGCTTAAATGTAATGCATACATATGCATTATTTTCTGTTGTAACATAACTATAAATGGTGTTTGCAGTAATGGCCTCTAAAGGTTAAATCAATATTGCAGGTGGGATGAGGCTAAAATCAAAGCTGGTTTATTTTGGCTGAAGACCTGCAAGGCTTCCTGGCTTTCCAGCTGTTGTAGATCTAATCATCAGTCTAATACACATTGAGACACTTTGCAACATCATGAAGAAACGTGCAGTCAAACATGAGTAGAATGACTTACGACTGCAAAAAACCGTTGACTTCTCAATGTTTTATTTGCTTCTGGTGTCTGTAATAAGGAAATGATGTGTGTGAGTTAGAGTGTATGGCTATGTGACAGTTGTTTTTTGAAGGTATGGATGATTGTTAAATAAGGTCTCAGAGCATGCTTAAAAGAGCTGCAAGATTATTTTTGAAGAAATTTTATTTTATTAGATCTAATCCTCATAGTGTGTAAATGTTAGGGCAACGTGTGTTGTGCTTTCACACACGGTTTGATCATAATGTGAGGGTAACTGCCAATGACAGCATTTAAGTGGT
>JAOXNG010000026.1:67926123-67938887 GCA_028566535.1 Scolopax minor | reverse complement strand
CCTATTATAGTAGTGCACTTCTGATTAGATGAAGATTTAATTTAATACTTTGTGCGCCGTAAGTGTTTGATACCTTTCAGAACTGGGTGTCTTACTGTTGATATCTAGTGAAAGAGGTTAAACTTTGAACAGTCTTTTAATTTGTAATGTTTTCATTAACATATATAGTTTTGAACTAGCAAATGCGATCCTCTCATTTAGAAAGATTTTTTTTAGAAGGATGATGAGGTACCCCGGTCACAACAACTGTTTAGTATATTATTTAGATAAAAATGCATCTGTAGTATTTGTATTCTTAGTGTTTCTGCATTTCATTAGGGAAAAAGTGTAACCGAGGGGTAAGTGACAAAAAAGTGTAGTGGTTCTTTATGCCTAAGATAACAATGCAGAAAGAATCCCCTCAGTTAGTATAAATTTTAAGGTAGACACAAATGATTTGTATTTTAATAGCTTACACCCTCATAAGTATTTTCAAAATCGATATGTAAACAATTTTTAAAAAGTCTTACCTAAACCATAAGACTTTAAGTGCAGAAAAGTTGGCTAAAATCCAAATAGAAGAAAATAACAAAGAAACACAAGCAAGGTGGGTTGTGTTGAAAAGGAAATTGCACTCATTACGATTGCACTCATTATTGAAAGGTAATATGCACTCATTGTAAGTAATGATTGCTATGTCTTGGGTAGAGAAGAAAGTATGTAGGTAGGGAAGTATAAACTATCTGAAAATAAGAGCTCTATTAACAAGTCAAGATTGTAGAAATTACAGAATGAAGCTGACATTTTAATGCAGAAAGTGAAGCGAAGGTAAAGACGGAAAATGAAAGGAAATATAATTGCTCATATAAAGAATAATTTCCACTGCATCCAGAGTAAGAGAGATTCTGGGGAGAAGACAGCAGGGGTCTCCCACAGATGGGGAGAATCATTCAGACACTGAAGAGCTTGAAACTGTTGAAGAAATGAAATGCATTCTTTGTCTTACTATTTACAATGGCAAATTTAGGACAGATGTCTGAAAGACAAGCATTTTCAGGAGAAATTGAAGGGGAAATATTAGGGGAAAGCAGAAAAAGAAATAATTAAAAAAAGATCTTGTTGATCTGAAAAAAGTCTGGTTGATTTAGAACAAGACCAAATGAACTGGATCCAACCTGAAAGCATGAAGAAAATTGTGACTTAATTTGACTGGTATATTTTGAGTAATATGTTCAAACTGTGAAGTTTCTTTATTGATTTCAGACTGTGATTCAAAATATGTCCTGACACAAGCAGCTGCAGAATAGCCAACAGAGGACTTTTTGGAAGAACTGAACTTTTTATACAGAGGGAAATAGGGAAAATGATACAGAGATGTTGACCAGATCTGAAAAGAATTGAAGACTTACGATTTTTTTTTTTAAGTGTTTCCTTCCACAACAAAATTTTGGTTTTCTGTCCATGTTATGTCTTCTTCTAATTTATGCTCCTATAACAAGTGTAGCCTGGCACAGATACTCATCAGGATTTTATTCTGTAGTAGGAACCATCCAAAGGACCTAATTCCATTACTGCGTCTTTGATGTGTCCCTGTCTTGTCCTTTCTAGGAAGAATGTAGCCTTCCATACAGAAAGATGACCTATAATTTCCCCTTGTCTTGGGCTTCCTCTCCTAACTTCACTGAATTTTTTCCACATGTCTCCAAGTCCAGTGTCTCTGTTTAAGGTGTGTTTGGTTGGCATGGGGTTTCTCTGCTCTGTCACAGGTTATCTTTGTGCAGTGAGAAGCATGGAAAAATTATCCAAATCTGACATGGCTAAGTGGGATCTGGGCAAGCTAAAGAAAAGATCTATAAAGGCAGTACAGCAATGCGTGATTTGAGACTCCTTTGTAGAATAGTTTTAGTGTTTTCAATTATTCTTTCATGTTACTTGAATTTGAAAAGAAAGAATATTGTTATAAGATTATGGTGGGTTGCCCTTGGGTGGCTGCCAGATGCCCACCCAGCTACTCTCAGCAGGACAGAGGGAGAAAATTAGAATGGAAAAGCTCATGGGCTGAGATGAAGACAGGGACATCACTTACCAATTGCCCAGTGCAAAACAGATGACTTGGGGAAAATTACTTGCATGTATTTCCAGTTTAAAATAGAGTTGGATGGTGAGAAACAAACGCAGTAACAATATCTAAATTTTATTTTAATTATGAGAAATTAATTATATCCATGAGAGACAAAAAAGTAGTTAATGCAGTGAAAGCTTTTGGCTGGAGGGTGCTGTGATACATTTTAGCCATTGGTAGAACTGTCAAGGCCAGAAGACACTCAAACCATTATAAGTTTATCTGGATCAGGTGTTGTAATTAAAAATACCTTTTCCTTCAGATCTTACTTTTCTTGTAATGTTTGAGCGCAGCACCACTACTACTTTGGTTTTATTAATCTTTGATCATATAATTAGTTTCTTAAATTGCTTAAGATCTGCTATTCTGCATTTAATTGTACTTTTTAAGGGGTTAAAAGAGCACCCAAATAGCGCTTTTCATTGCTGTACCAATGTTGATGTTTTTCCTCCAGAATTTGTATGTATCATTTTAATTTTGTTTAAGAGTATAATATGGCTGTGGGCTGTTCTGTAAGGATTGGTTGATGTTTTATGTTACGGTATAATGTGTCCTGGAAGCGAAAATATATGCAGCTTTTCTAGGAGTGTGGAAAAAATGCAAGGAAGGGGTTGAGAATGCATTTAGAAGGGAACAGTCACCCAGCATTACACTGAGCAGCTGAGTTGTCCCTCGTGTCAGGAAACAGAGGCTGCCCTGAGCTGTGGAAATCATCTTTTCAAGGTCGTGTTCATGTGAAAAAGTCGCAGAGATTATGCTTTCATTGTGAAATAGTTGATTTTAGCTCTGATACTTGAACTAAGGAGAAAGCATTTTGTATATTTCCCTTCTGGGTGGGTTCCAAAGGAGAGATCCTAGTTCCTGGCATCTATTGAAGTGAAATCACTCATTGGGGTGCTTTTCCTGAGTTACGGAGAAAACATCTGAAACGCTCTATCAAAAGTTCAGTCTTAAGCAGACCGTACATGAGAAATTCATAGCTGGATGGAGCCCAAGAAAATCTGTCCATCTTCTCTTTTAATTGAAATGAAAAATGTACCAAGATGTCATGGCAAATTAAAAGACATATTCCAGTTTTTCAAGACAGTAATGAGTTTTGGAAAGAAGTTTTGCTGAGAGGACCAGATGCTAGGTGGAATTCCATGCTCCTTTGATCTGGAGCAAAAGTCCATCAGATTTTCAATAGCAACAGGACAGAGGAGTTAAAAAAGGCATTCTCTAACTTCTCACATATGAGATTGTGAATCAAACAGAGTCACAAGATCCTCTTAAGGTCAGGAGAATGTGGCAACAGGTGATTAGAAAAAAATGGATTTGTTGGTGGTCATTCCCTTATCAAGAAGTCTGCAAATTGCTGCTGTTGGCAAGGTAAACAAGTTTCTAAGTTAGAATGGATGAGTTCATGTGGCCTTGTTCTTTTAAATGGGATTCCTTGAAATTTTGAAAACATTTTATGATTGAAGATGATATTTCATTCCACATTTGTAGAGCTTTGGCTATGAAAAAGCCAGGTGAATGTTGCCATATTTCTTTGGGTTTACAGAGACTTTTCCACTGAATTTATGGACTGCAACTGTTCAGCTCTCTCCTAAGTTACGTTCTGTATCAAAGTGGGTAGTGATTGCTGCTGCAAATTGAACACTTGCATTTTCCATGAGCTGCTTAAAGATGTTCTGTAAAAGTTGCTCTTAAATTTAATCTTTAATTAAAAAGATTATGTACTAATTGAAATATCAGCAAACAATATAGGATATGAAAATGAGGCTGCATATGACAGATGTCTTTGCTGTCAAAAAGCTGTTGAACGCAATAATCTGATCCAAATGAAATAGCTGTTTTTCCCTCTTTCTCTTCCCTACCCTGTGCCCACCAAAAAGTGCAGCAGGAGAGGAGAGAAAAGGCTAAGGCTGCTTTTTTCAGGCACGTTAATGTTCAGAGCTAGTTCATTGCATGGCCTCAAAAACATCCAGACATGACAACTACCGTTGGGTGAGGAACTGTGACCTTATCATTATAGGGATGGTTGAGCATTTTAAAACTAAAATGATTAATCAAGCTTAAGCTGCAGTTCCGGTTGCATTGCCTTTGGGGAAAGAATGTAGGTGGTTATTTTCAGTCAGCTCAACCCTTTAGTCCAGTTCACTTTGTGCAGATGCAGTTCCTAGGTACTACAATCTGGGAACAATCTGAAGAGGAGAGAGGGAAAGGGAAAATGTGTGGTTTAAATTAGTTTCAACAGCACTGAATATGAAACTATAGAGTTGCATTGCAATTGTTAGAGTAGAAGGAAGCCCTTTTTTACCAGTTCAGTCCATCTGGCAATAGCTGGTGATAAACAGAAAACTCTTAATTTAGATGAATGTCAGAAATGACCCATATAATTAGGAACCATGCTGTTCTGATCAACAGCTTTTTCACATGTTGTTATTCTAATTCACTGCTCTTTTTTTTTTTTTTCATCCCTTAGGTATTGCCAAAACTAGTTTATGTGTCTTGTATTCCCCATAATTAATGAATCTGGAGAAAAGAAGTAAATAGGTTGAGGTTTTTCTATGTGTGTTGGTCATTTATCTTCTTTGCTCTATTTCCTGCTTGGTTTGTACCGTGTTCAGTACTAGGGTGTTACACCATCAGTCAGGTTAGCATTCTGGTGCTGCAGAGCCACATAGTTTATAAAACGTACTTAGCCTGTACATACGGAACAGAATTTAGCAATTCGGTATAATAGTTATGCATTTTGAGGTTTACTACATTCTTTTCTTATATCTGTGGCTGTTTTTCAGTGTAATTCTTCAGATTTTCTGTTGTTTGGTTTGGTTGGTTTTTTTTAAATACTGTTATTCATACTAAAAAATCTTTTTATATCTTTTATATATCTTTAATCATTTTATTTAAATACCTACTTCTCATCAAATAAGCAGTCCCTTTTGCTTGCATTTTAAATAGCTTTTCTCCTACTTTTAATGTCCTTTAAAATAAATTATTCCTTGCTCTGTAGAATGCTGTTTCTGTATCACTGTTTGCCTAGATACAGAGCAATATGGCACTGAGCAGACTTGTCTGTCTGACAGGTACATTCTGTCTATCACAGCTGTTGGGATTGATGCAAGAATTAATGGAGGGACTTGTTTTGTGCAAACAATCAGAACAGAGATTTTTTGGAGTTTTCTTCTGGTCTCAGTTTAGGCGAAAACTTGCTCTGTAATAGTGTGCTTATTAAAAGTAGGACTGACTTTTGCAGTTGTGGGGAACTTGAGAGGTCACTTGCAAAGCAGTGAAGATACCTCTCTGCCTGCTGCTGGGTTAGAGGTGTGCTGTGGACCAGTTTGGAGATGGCTGATGTGCCTGTGCTCTGCAGCTCCGTGTGGTGTGAGCGAGCCAGTGGGGTGCTGTTCCTGAGATCATTAGCCCTGTGCAGAATTAAAGGTGTACGAACACAAGATAGCTTTCCTTAATTTACTGGAGAAGGTTTTTGAGCCTGTAGTGCTTCTTATTACTGCAGTGAGAACCTGTGATAGATGTAACACTGTGATACAACAGCTGTTATTACCCTGAAGTTATGCCTTTTGACTCAGAGGTGTCGAGGGTACAGGACTCTCCGGACTCTCCCCCGTTGCACTGTAATTTACTTGCTGCTTGAATGATGGAACAGAAAATCAAAGAGGTGGATTGAGGACATGTGTTAAAAAGACAAGGTTCTTAACCCATGCACCTGCTTTCCAGAAGACTATTCCAGGATATGGATGTGCCTGGGATTAATGCTAAACTGATGTCATTTTACAGGAATGCAACATTCATGGAACTGAATATGGATCACAGTTCTGTTTCAAGGACAAGTCTTGTGTTTAGTTCCTCCTTCCATCTCTGTTTTAAAAATGCTAAACTGCTAAAAAATTGTATCTTCTTGGCTGTAAATGTTGAATTCAGTGCTGTGTTTTCCAGCCACTAAGTACTCCTGAAAGATCAGATAGCTCCAAGGAACTGTAGCCCTTCTCTTTCAGGATTGTGTGAATTTTAAAAGGTCTAAAGCAGCCCGTGCACATGATCTTAGCCAAAATGTCACTGCTTCTTGGCATGTGAAGCAGTGCCAGGGGCTATTTTGCGTCTGTACCTCAGGAGATACATGATGATTTTGTGAATCATTTTGTTAAAATTCCACTTGTGTAAGCCCTGTCTACTCCTCCCCTCCCCCCTCGCTCCCCAGTTTAGTATAATTTGATTTATTTAACTAAATTCAGTGTGAAATTTTTGTGGTTGGGGCAGATAGAATTTTGCGTGGGTATGTAATCCTCTTATCAAAACAATTACTGAAAATGTAGTACAAGCATCAGCAAAAGAATGTGGGCAAGAGATAACTGTAGGGAGGTTAGCAGTTTAAAAAATTTCTCCTTAAAAGCTTCAATATTTTTAATCTTTAAATCAGAACCTTTGTGTTTTCTTCTTAAGCTTTCCCAAGCAATAAAAATGTTATATAAAATAATACCTTTGCAGTATAAATAAATGGCAATGAGCTTTTTCAAGTGCAAAATATAATGCAAAAAATGGAGGGAGTTTTTACATTTTTATAGCAGGTGAAGATGTTGTTCAAAAGTCAAAAGTTAGTAGTCATAAAAGAGATGGCATCTTTTAAAAGAAAACTTTGTGATTCTGAAGCTATTTTAGTTTCACTAGATGTTGGTGTTACAGCCGAACAGGTAGATTTGATGATCATCCTGGTGGTATTTCCAAAAATACCTGCACAACTTCAGAGCAGAAGTTGCACTGAAAAATCATTGACATGTGGTACTAACTCATAGTCACTTTTGAAAGCTGCATTCTGCAATTTTATAAATTCTCTTAATTTGGAGGCTCACTACTTTTTTGTTAATCTCCCAGCATTTACTTTTAATTCTGAATGGAGAATCTGTGCCTGAATTATATGGGAAAATGTGATTCCTAGATGAACAGATCCATTAATTGCTTTACTATGAGAGTGAGAAGAGAGTGTAGCAGAAAATAGGAGTACACTGGTGCTAAGATTTCTCATTGGCAGTACTGGGAAGGGGGAGAATCTTAACATGGGGCCTTGTGAATGTACTTTCAGCTTGATTGGAACGAGGGGAGAGACTTGCTATTATTTAAGTGGGGCAAGAGTCAATTTCAAGGTTTTTTTTGAGATTTATGGAGAGGGAGAAGGCAAAAGGGGCTACTTTGAGTATACTCATCAGGCTGAAAAAATAGGGATTGTTTTTTACTAAGTCAAGCTAAAATTTGAAACCCACCTCTTGTTGCTTTGCATTCCCAGCTTTTATCAAGTCAGGTGGTTGAGTGCAAATGAACCACACAATTTTTGGAAGGAGGCAGTCCCAAAATGTCTGATGATGGAAAGGATGTACCCCGTTTGGTGCTACCTAATGTCCAGTTTGCTCCGATAGTAAGAACATGAGTGCTAAAGCTTGAATGTGTTCAAGAATTCTCCCCCTTCAGAAGGCTAGACTTCAGATGGTCATCTAGCATGAGTTTGATTTGTTTACATCATGATTAGTAGCAGAGTCTAGCCTTGAGAATAGGCTTTGGTCCCTTCTTATTGTACAATGTGGATATGCCCTGAGTATGACAAAATGCTGCTGGAACCCGACTAAACGGCCTAGAAAGCTTTTCATCAAAGAAGGGAGACCTGTCATAAATATGAGATTTTAATAATTCTTTTTGAAGAAAATTCTGAATTTGATGTATGGCTTGTGAAACTCTTATGAACTTTGTGTAGGAAATCAATTCTGCTGATGATGCAGAGCTGAGAGAGCCCACTGCACGTGACAGTGCATGAACACAGAAAGGTTGCTCTTGTAGGTTGGGAGTGAGACAACAGTTTAGGATAGGGTAGGTGTTCAACCGGTAAAATCAGATAATCCAATGTTGGTAGATCAGAGATTAGAGAAGAAAGACTGTGGAAGTAAAACCATCGCCTTGGGAAAAATAAGCAAGCAAGTTGATGATTTTGGTAGGAAATCCAGCTGCAAAGTAGAACAGTAGCAAAAAGAGAAGCTTTATGGCAACACCCAAACCAGAGTAGGTTCAGAACCCAATTAACCTTATTTTTTTTGTATGGTTGCTATTAGTTTTGGCCAAAGTTGTCTGTATCCAGGTTATTCTTATTGTATGTTCATCCAACCAGGTGTCAGAAAGTTTTGTGTTATTTCTAGTCCAGTTTTGTAGAAGGTCAGAGGATTGTGAAATTATGTAAGAACGTAAGCTACCAAGCTTTTCCAGATTCCCTTTTTTCTTATTTTTTGAAAGTATTATGATAGCATTATGGAATGTTGTCTTTTCTGTGAGGTACAGGCATTGCATTATGTATCATATATACTGACTAGTCAATTCAATAAATGCTTTGAACCAACTAATAAATGGTGATATTTTTGTTCTAAATATATTGTTTTGATTTCACAGGTGCCTGCATAAGTATCACCAACAGCCAGTGCCAAATGCTGCCATATAACTACACCACTGTAACTTCAGTTCTTTCCATTGTCAAAAGTATTGAAATGGAAAAGTTCCTGAAGTTCTTCAGTTATCTCAGTCGTCTCAGCTGCTATCAACACATCATGCTGTTTGGCTGTAGTCTTGCTCTTCCTGAATGCATCAGTGACGGTGATGACAGGTATTTGGGAATGAAAACCAGTCAGTGGCTAGAGCCAATTGTGGTAAAATACTCTCTGTCTAATCAGACAAGGGAAGATCCAAACTAAGCCTATGACCTTCTCATTGCAAAACTCCTGTCTGTCAAAGATATTCACAACGTTTCTGTCGTGATAAGCCAACTACAATAGAGTTCTCTTAGAAAAAGCATTGCCACTTCATGGAATAAAACAGTGGTATCGGGGCAGTCAGGGTGATTTTCTTAAAGAGGGCTGTCCAAAATTCTTGTACCTTATTTTTCCAATCTGGATGTGCCAAAATGGAGTGCTTTCTAACAGCATAAGTGCATTGGGTATTTATAGTATTGGCATTAGGTGTGGTGACTGTTAGTTAAATTAAACTTCAAATTTTTTTAGTCTTTTCCTTCAGAAAAGTTGATACTTTAAATATATTTTATGGTATTAGTTTAGCAGGATGGATTAAAAGTGACAAACCTTTTTTGGAAGCTTAAGAAGCATGTATTGTTTTGTAATTTACATAATTAAATAGCACTAGTATTATATGCATGCAGTTTTTTCATTAAGCTTCATTTGAAAGAGGATCAGTGAGTTTTATTTTGATTTTAGCACCATTAAAGGAAAAGAGTATTTTTTTCTTTTTTAATATGTATGCAATCTCTGATGTTTCTGGATGGGGAAAGAGAAAGGGTAGAGTTCCTTCTCCTTATTTTAATTCCTCCTTATTTCCAATTTCTCCACTGTGAAATTCAGTGAAAGAGAAAATGGCAATTGAATAAATTATTAAATTAACAGAAGAAGAACCAAGAAGCTGAAAGCTGTGCGATTTACAGGGGATAGGATACTTTTGAAAAAAGTTCTATGGGGTCTAAAGGTATAGGTGCTATTGAAAGGTACAGTCCTGCCTGCCATTTCTATTGTATCAGAGTGATTCCTGGACTGGCCAATTAAGCTCACTAAACTGGCAAAAAATTAACCCAGGAGAAAAGTGCACCTTGCATTTCTCTGCCTGTTTACTCACTATACTTTTTCTCATGTCCTATGTCTTTGAAAATAAAGTTGTGAAGTGATTGGTCTTGAGTTGGGGCTCAGGGTTTCCATCTGAGATCAGGGCTTTTTGTGCTGGAAGCTGTACAAGCATGCAGCAGAGGCTTTGTTCAGAACTTTTCACATCTTTAGGGGTGAAAGGTTTTGCATGTTGCCTAAGTAGGCATGGTTCTGTGATGTGTCTTCATGGTACCAAAGAAGAATGGCAAGGAAGGTTGTGTTTCAGCTGTAAAAGATGGCAGCAGGAAGGGCTAGATACTTTTAGGTAACCGAATAACTCGTGTGTCAAATCCATCCTTGCAAAGGGCCCAATACCACAGCCAACCAGTAACCTGTGATAACATTACTTTTGTGAATGTTTTTAAGATTCAAGTCCTCATGCTGTAGTTCTTGTGTAACAAATATAACCCAGACTGCAAGATTTTTTTCCTGATTTTAGATAAATTGATTTTCTATACCTGAGGTAGGAGAAAAATATTTTAGCATGTTTGTTTACAAATAGTGCTGTATATTTTAAATTCTGCAAAGTTAAGATATCGTTACTTGTGCAGAACTTCCTGTTACCACCCCATTCATCCTTGATTCACAGAGTATGTTGGTAACAAAGAAAATTTGTACAGATCTCATACTCTTTGCCTTGTCTTAACCAATCTCATATCGTTGTCATAGATATTACTATCTTGTGGAGCTCTCACTCTGCCTCCTTCTGTGTTTTCCAACTCTGCAGATAACGACAGGTCTCCATTGTGATTGATTTACACATGAAACATTAACTTTAATTATATTCCTGTCCTTAGTTATGCAACAGCACTGTGCCTGGCCAGCTGGAAGACATGGTGAAAACTTCAGTGCCTGGGCCTGGTGGATTTCTTTTTTTTTTTGTGTCAGCCCTCCCAGGTAGTGCCAGGAAACAGTATCTCCCAAACCTGTCAAATCTATCACTCTTCTAGTTCAAATGTGTCTTGGTAAAGCACACTTTAAACAGATCTGTTCTCTGTCACTGCCGTGACAGTAATACATGAATCCACAATCACAATGATTTTAGAACCAGCCAGACAATGTGAACTGCAAAAGCCTGATCCTGTTAGAGCTTACTTGGATGAGTATTTTAAAGGGAATATTCTTGCCCTAACATTTTTGAGAGTATTGCGTGTCTCTGATTCTGAATCTCTTGTTTCTTTTGGATGTCTTGATTCCTTATCTTGACTCTTCAAGTATTCTTCATTTTTCTTGTGGCTACCTCGGAATATTTGCTTGAGTTTCAAAGCCTTCTACTAAAAAGGCTGCCATGTTGTGTCTAGATATCTAATACTGTGATCAGTCGTTACTCCCCTTCCACTGAGCTGAGTGCCAAAGTCACAACAGATGTTGTCTGAAAGAAGGCAACGCCATTTATTATCTCATTGGACATTAAAGATAGAACCACATTTCTTGTAAGAAGAATCTGCTAGCAGAAGCCTCTGAATGCTAATACCATCCCATAAGAAAACTGGGCTAGAGATTAGTGACAACAACAGTATCTGTGAGCGTGGACGACCAGTTGTATGTGTAATTACTGATTTGACTTTTTAGTACTCAACTACCATAGTTTTACTACTAGCTAAGTCAAAAACATGTGGGTTTTTGCACCCTTTGGTCCACTCTATGCTGCTCTTAATAGGCAGAATCTAAACTAAATTTCTGAGTATTGTATGGATTGTTAACATATCTTGTTATAGTGAGGTGAAATTTCTGGCTTATGAATGACCAAAGGAAACGAGTTTCTGTTTGGCTCTGTTTGGCAGAACTGTTTTGACATTTGCCATCTCACATCCTGAGTGTTTACCAACTAGGCCCCAGTGACCTACTGTAGCAGACTAGTAAATAAATACTAATATTTATCTTTAACAGAGTTGATACTAAAATTTCATGAGTAGGAATAATGTCTCTTTATGACTCAGCAACATCTTGTGAGTTTTCATCATTCTGTTTGAGTTATTTCTGATGTTGCTGACGTCTTGTTACCCGTAATTGGATGTGTTCAATATGAATATACTAATGATCAGTTTTAATTTTCTCACTTTTCTGAAAGGGTTGCTTTAAGTGTGAACTTTAAGAGCACGGTGCTTCAGATACGGGGATAATTTTGCTCAGTGCATAACATATTCATGGGACTATTGGTTTGAAAAAAGTTGTGGATTTGCCTAAAAGTTTAAAGGACCCTTTAAATTGCTGTCTATTCCATTCCAAAGCTTTTAGAGGTTTTTCATGTGACTGTCTGTCTAGGCACCAAATTTGAAATTCACCCCAGCCACAGCAAGAAGCAGGCTAATGTCCATATTGAATTATTTAACATTATAGAGTTATTTGTAACAGCATTACCATTGTTACTAAAAACGTTGCTGTTGACTCCCAGTATCTATCACATCGCAGGTTCTGTGCAGAGGTACATGCATTTCTCTCTTCATGTCTAACTTTTCATAAACAAGATTAAAAGAGGTATAGTGGCATTTCTTTGCCATTTTCTCTAGATTACCTTAAAGTTTCAAGTATGTGGAATATAAGCACCAAAAGAGTATCAGCAACATTTAAGCTTCTAGTGGGTAAGGAAATCTGGCTGTTTTGTTGTGTTCAGGTGCCCACCTCTTACAAGATGAAGGCATAAGTCAATTTTCCGTTCCTTTGATGCAGTACTGTCTCCCTAATGGAACTATGGAACAACATTAGACAGGTTTCTCAACACCTCCCAGAAGGCTGCATAAAATATAGTTTCTCACAATAGTCTCCTCCTGTTTTTAATATTATCTCCTTTTCTGGAGTAATAGTAGCCGATACGCAGTGTTTTCACCACTTTACAGACTGATAATGAGTGAATGTTCATGTGGTCTGTTACACAACACTAAGCTCTTATTTCACTGTCTGCAGTTATGTTCAGTAAGTACAATATGAACATCATCTCAATTAACAGAGTACCTTTAGGGCTTTTCTTAGCCAACTATTCT
>JAOXNG010000026.1:67868854-67880587 GCA_028566535.1 Scolopax minor | reverse complement strand
GAAACTTTCTAAATACAGTGTGAAAGTTGTAATCATATTGAAAACATGTAAAGAGCTATCCTATGGAGGCATTTCAGCATGCCTCCTGAACCCCTATAAATGTAAGGCATAACAAAAGAGTGCATTTCTGCCCCCTAGACTTGAATAACATTATGTTATGCAAACACTTAGAGCATTGCGTGTACCTTTGTGCTCATTTACTTGGGTTTCATCGTGAAGTACTGATGAACAAGTAATATTCAAGAATAGACGCTTAGTGGGGAAAATCAATATATAAAACCAAACTGATCTGGATCTGAAGTGTGGGAGGAGAAGGGAGGATTCATCATGAAGAGAAGGAAATGGCAGTAACGTGAAGAGGATTGTTGAAGTCATGGACCTCATATACCCCAAAGCTGGGATTAGCTTGTTAGAGACAACAGACATAGTTCAGTATTGGCAGTATGCAAGGCTTTAGCTGAGAGGAAAAGCTGTATATAAATTGAGCTTTGTGATCCCAAGATTAGAGGTAAATACAAACAGAGGTTCTAACAGAGAATGCCAGTCCAAGAAGGACTGTTCAGTTCTGCCCATCAACTGGATAATTGACTGTTGGATCTTCTTTCAGCTTTATCTCAAAGATCCAGCTATAGGATCACACAATTACCACACTGCTTTGACAACAGACCCTAGCAACTGGCTGGTGGAGAATATTAATCTTGTAAAGATACGTTTGCTTCCTGAATAGGCAAATATATGTGGTCTTCTGATAACAAGTGACTTTTGAATAGTATGCTTTTTCATGGAAAATTTTCTCATGTTTCAAAAGTAAATAAAGTTAAATAACTTCGCATTGGTCTCAGTGCTAAATAAATAGCTGAATTTCAGACTGAATTGGAGTGAAATTATGTCTATGGCTTTCTGTTGTGGTAGAAAATTGAAAAATAAATATTTCTGGCTACCAATTTGGGAAGAAATCCAAAAATCCTTTACTATTATGAATAGGCTTATATTTGATCTTGAGCTCTGAAACTTGTAGTTTCTCGAGCCTGAGAGGAAATCCACTGACTGATAAAATTGTTAAATGCTTACATAATAATTTATTCTGTATTTAATTTAATCTCACACTATTTGTGTTTCTTTTTGTTGTTTTCTTTCTGTGAAAGGTCAGTGTGAACCAATTACTCTGGAACTCTGTATGAACTTGCCTTACAACTATACTTATTACCCAAACTACCTGGGCCACAGGACGCAGAAGGAAGCCTCTATCAGCTGGGAGTCTTCTCTTTTCCCAGCCTTGGTTCAGACCAACTGCTACAAGTACCTTATGTTTTTTGCCTGTACAATCTTAGTACCAAAATGTGACCCCCACACAAATCAGCGGATCCCACCTTGCAGGTACTGTACTGTACTTCATTTAATTCTTGGCTGACATTGTCTATCATAATAGTCTTTCTCAATTTTCTATTTCTATTGAAAGCACCAAAATTTTGCTTTGGAATTCCATCTCCAAAGGTAGAGAACTATATTCTATAGGATCATTAAATGCAGTTCATTACATGTGTGTGATTAGTATCTGAAGTAAGTGTGCAAGCTCTGTTTCAGGCTTAATTTGTTTGAAAATCAAGTCTTTTACACCGTTTTCTTAAAAAAATAAAAATAAAAATTGGGCTAGCTTATTTTAATTAGAGGGACAAAGGGAAAGTTATAGGCTCTTTGCTTCAGCAACTACATACCTAGCTAACAGATTTTAGGAAGTACCACAATGCAGTTGAATAGGTATTAAACAGATAAAGAGGAACTCATTGAAACTGTTGTTTAGTTTGAAGGAGACCTCTAGAATTCATCTGGCCCAACTTCCTGCTCAAAGCAGGGTAACATCACATTTAAATCAGAATGAACACACAACATAATATTTTAAGTCTTAGGAATTAAAAGCTCTACTTTTATAACTCTTCCTTGAAGCTAAGTGTGTACAGCAGGAACTGTTTGTGAAATTTTGTAGATGAAGAATATATGGAATAAGCTCAGAAATTCCTGCTTCCTGGTAATTACAAACTGTCTTTGTTATGAATTGATTCTGAAATGTGCTGAGCACCTTCTGGAGATTCTGGGTCTCACAACATTCCCATAAGTCCATCAGTGTCCCTTATTTTGAGACCATAAATGCCTTCCTAATCAAGTTAGCCTATAATAACATGAAGATTACACTATCTGTGTATTTAAGTTGTCTTCAGCTGACTTTGGTGTTGTTTCAAAACTGTGACAGATTAAAGAATAATCCTGGTCAGAGCTCATGTCCCTCATGTGTTGCCATCAATTTAGGCATCCCATTATTGTATTTGAATTGGGAGAGTAAAGAGATAATTCAGTTAACTGCTAAATATGCTTAATGTTCCTAAAAAAGTGCCAGACTGGATTGCATTGCAGAAAATTACACATTTCTAGGCTACATCTGGTTTTCACCTTGTATCTCTTTCCCTTACCAAGAAGGGGGAAGATTCCTTTGATTTGTGATGCCTAGTTCTGTTAACTGTTAACTTGGTAGATTGATTTGTAGACAGGACTGCAGATGAGATTTGACTGAGAAGTAAATAAAGAAGTCTGATACCAAGGTATTCTGATACCGTCAACTGTGAGACTTGGTATGGGAATATGGGAAGAATTAAAAAAGAAAAATCAAAGTACCAATTGCTCTTCCAGTTTACCTAGCAGCATTGCAGTAGTCTTCCATGTGTCCTGTGATGGGCACTACTTTGAAGTCCCTCACCATGGACTGACAACTAAAGAGCTTGCAATAGCTGTTGGAAAGGCTCAGCTTTGGCTAAAGATTTGAGTGTGCAGAGAACACTGCACACAGTGTTCTGGACAGAAATGGCTTAGATGTCTTAGCTAACAGCATCAAATTTTGAAAATGTATTTTTCATGTTATTGTTGTTAGTTTTAGGGCTTTGCTGTTGGTAAATAAAAATTCTGGCATTCAGAAAGCTGAGATTATAAAATGGTGTGAGTCAACCTTTTTGATATTGAGGAGGATCTAAAAAGAAAGAAAGACTGCAGCATGGTTAACTTATGTCAATCCAGTCATCCATTCCTTCCAGCTGCTCAAGTTAATGGTGAACCATTTGGTGTGAAAAAACATTGATGACTCTTCGTGGAATCACTCAAACCAAAATTAAATATGAGAAGATGAATAATGTATTGTTTTCTCAAAGGAGCATAAAATAATTGATCCTAAATGGATCTGTTTGTTTGGGTTTGGTCATTGCATTTCTTGAAGCTTACTAGAGGGGGGAAAAACAATCCATTGATCAAATGGTCAAAGGAAAATAAGTGGAACAAAATGCATTCCATGAAAGGAGTCTCTGGTCCTAGAAGAAAAATCTAGAAAAATTAATCAAATTAAGTAAAAGGCAAGTTAAAAGTGACATGAGGGAAACTGAAGAAAAAGAGAAATGTGGGGGATCCTACTGCTGAATATTTTTCAATCTATAAGAACAAAGGAGAATTTTCTTTGAAATGGTAGGAGAAAGTCCAAATGACTATAGGTTTAGAAAATGTGATCTAAAAGGTACAATTGAATGAGTTGCTGAGTCTAGACAGAAGAGAAGGCTTGTGGAGACATCAAAGCCCTCAAATAGGTTAAAGGTGAGCTTCTGTGAGAAAAAAAAATAAAATTGTTCACTATGTTCAGTGAGGTCAAACCAGGAAGCAATGAATTTAAAGTACATGAGGAGAGCTGTAGGCCAGATATAAGGAAAATAATAGATATTTGTGTGTGAGAATGAGTGATAAGGAAATATATAAAATCTTTCTAACTGAAGGGTTTTTAAAACAGCTTAGACAAATACCTGTTAAGCATGATACATGATTCTGTTCAGAGGAAGAGATGAAAAGGATGTTGAGGTTCCTAATCGCATACTGCCTAGTTAATACTCCATAAAAATAAAATAAAAAAAAAAAGGAGAAGCAATTGAAATGAATAGGGATTCAAAATACCACGGATATGAGACAAGGCTACTGTATTGAACAGCTCATCAGCTATGATTCCAGGCAAAAATAATTGCAGTGTGTTTATAATAATGCTTAAAATAATAGGAGATTTTTTTATTATGCATTTTCTCTTTGTACTTTTGAAGCGTTTGACATTGGGTATTTTGAGAGGCCGAATATTAATTGAGGTGCACTGAACTAATTTTGTGTGGTGAGTCCTGTCTTTGTATGGTTAAAAAAAAATGCAGAAATGTAGCAGGAGGACTATAGTCATGCTTTTTTCCAGGTGTGAGACAAGCTTCTGTTGCTTTAACTGACAGCATCCTCAAGACTAGGTTAATCTGTGCTTTGATTTTCCCCAAACTTTTAATTTTATTAAATTTCCTGGGGGGTCCTTTGCTCTTTTGTTTGCAGATTTAAACAGTTTGTTCTTCTAAAGCTACATGATTTCTGAGGTAGCATCATCAGAAAAGGTAGCATTTCACTGGCACAAAGTGTATTTTTTCCTGAAGAAGTGCAGCTACTGCATCTTAAAAAAGGTTCTCTGCCTCCCCTTACAGAGGAGAGGATGTTTGTAAGGAGTTAAATGTGGCTATTATGTTATAACTCAGGTAAGTCTGCATACAGTAACTTAAAATAATGTCTCAACAGAAGCAATGTATCTTTTGTTTTATTTTTACCATGTAAAGAAATCTGATTAATTGATTTTTCCTTAATATTTGTCTTTAACTTTGGCTGCAGTTATTACTCCCAATACCTGAGAATTTCAAAGACTTTCACTCAGTTGCTTTGTGCACTTCCACTCTGTCTCCTCAGGACATTGTGTGTGCAGTCTAAGGAGCGCTGTGAGTCTGTGCTTGGGATTGTAGGTCTGCAGTGGCCAGAAGATACTGACTGCACTCAGTTTCCAGATGAGAACACAGACAATCAAACATGTCTAACACCAGATGAAGATGTAGAAGGTAACTCCTATAAATGCATACAAGAGGAAATTATAGATTTAATTAGGCCCCCAAAGTCACTGATTTTTTTCCTCTCATGCCTCCTCGTTAAATTATAATATTTAAACTGTGGAAATGATTCCAAACTGGGTTTCAGGGAATTTGGATGCCTACAGATTGCAGAGAAGAGGAAGTTCTCATAAGAAATGCGTTCAAAGGAAGGATCAATTACCCTCAATCTGTGAAAGTCACTGTTTGAGATTTGTTGCTAACACCACACCTACTGCTTCCTTTTGTTTATACTTAACTTTTAAAACTTATTTAGATGATATAGCAATGCTTTTCTAACCAGGAAGTGGACTCTTGGCAATCTTAAAAAATCTGAGCCCCATGACAGCTCTGAGAAAAATATTGTGATGTTAATGTCTTTGCCAGTTATTGTCTGCTCTTGGTTTTTGTTGGGGAAAGTTTTGTAGAGAGTTGTGCCAAACCAGCTTCAGTAGCAACTGACAAATTTCAGTTTTTGAGTTCAGCCATAATACTAATCATTGTGAGTGTGAACATGGGACAAAAGAATGAATTGCCTTAAATGCTTCTAGATGTTCTTTGTATGGATGAAGAGAAAAGCTGTACAGCTGCTCCTTCTGCAGTGGTCATCAGATGTGAGATCTGTGGGGATTCCAACATGCCTTTTCTTTTTCTTGCCAAAATGCCAGTAAAATAGCTGGGAAAACAGTGAGATATGTGTGCTACAGTGCCTGCAACGTGCTGATCGTGTTCAGTTCTCACTTTTCTCCTCCTACTCACCTCTACAGTCATGATGGTCTTTCCACAGTCTTCATCTTGCTCAGAGAAGGCAGTGGGTGAAAGCTACTTATAGCCAAAAGTTCTTTTAGTTCTTTAGCTGTGAATATACTGAAGGAATTATGGAAAAAACAGTAAAGCATATACAGCAGTTAGTACTATTTCTTCACGCAAAGTCCATGTGCACGTATTACTGTGAGGATTTTAGAAAGATGTGCAATACCATAGTAAGGAAATCCTCTGTCATGGGACTCTTGAGAGACAAGGAGGTAATTTCCCTCTACAGCAGTGGACTGATGGGAGGAAATTATCCAGTATTACACAGCAGCATGTAGGAAAGGAAAAGTAAGAGTTTAGCACAAGGTGTGTTAAAGAAAAATAATGTGATTTAATTTTCTCAGGTATCAAATGCCTTTTAAATCCTGTGTTATTAGATCATTTGGCTGTGAAATGTAACATAGAATGGTTATACTTTAAATATACTATTGTATACAGGACTAGTGTGTTCCATTTCTAGAGATAAATATGCTTCACTTATAAAAATTGTAATTTAAAAATTTTTTGCACTTTAATTAGAGGGACTGCCTGCCTGGTAAGTTGAGTCACTGCTTATTGGTCATTTTAGCACTGAAATAGATATTCCCGGAAAATCAGTGAAAAGGGAGAGGGCTTTTACATTCTTTTAGAAACAGCTAATTAACTAATTAAAGAGGTCTTATCAGAGCTGGTTGGTGTTCACTTACTGCTACAATTTTATGTTGATTCAGTGTCAGATTTCTACTGACTACCAGTGTTGATTTAGAAAGTTTTCCCCGGGATGTTTAAAATCATATATAAATATTTCTGAAAAAAACCCACATGTAATAAAAGAAATTAGGCTTCTGAGAACATTGAAAATGTTTATGATTACAAAATATAGGCGATTTTCCAACTTGAGCTATAATTGACAAAGTTATTACAATGTGCTGAATTGCTTAACTTCTCTTCCAGTCAGTGCTGAACCCACAAAATACTGCTGGCCAAGACAGTATGTGTTGTACACTTAGATATTTTCATAATGAGTTATTAAATGTTGGCACTATAGTTCACATACTTTTTGTCATTAGAATGTTATTTTCTAAAGCCCCTGAGTTCACTGATGATATTTTTGTTACAAATGTTTATTGAATCCTAAAATTTACCCAAGGAAATGCATGGTATTGAATATCTGAGAAACTTTGCAGGAAGGAAAAAAAGAGGCAACACATAATGAAGGTTCTACATCAACGTCAGTGACAAGTACAGAGTGAAAAAATGTCTGGGTTTTTCAAAATCATCTAAATAAAGCCTTCTCAAAATGGTACTCTGTAAAATGAAGTAGAAGGAATCCATGGGTTAGTTAATGGAAATTTATAGGTGTTTTTATTAATTCAAGTAGCCACAAAATTGCCAAAATATATGTGTTTTTTATCCTGATATCTCTTATAGTCATTTCAACATATCAGATGATCTATTTCTGCTTCACACAACACCATGACAGTGAGAAAAGTAGCTAGAAAATCCATGCCCACAATCTAAATAGTGTATGCCAGTTCTTTGGCAAAGCTTTGGAATTTGAGAGGGGGTAGCACGTGAGGGAGAGCTCTGGAAAATATTTCTCCATCCTGTGTCAGAGTGCCATTGTTAAGAGTCTTGCCTGTTACATAGTTCCAGTTGCACACGCTTTCTATTCCTGTCATTTACCCTTCCGAAAGAGTCGCAGTGATAAATAAATGAGTACACACGTGATGGTTAAATTTGGAGCTTACGGGTTCTTGTTTCTCCCTGTTCCTTGTCGTTGACAGAATGCTCACCCAGTCACTTCAAGTGCCGCTCCGGGAGGTGTGTCCTGGCATCCAGAAGATGTGATGGTCAAGCTGACTGCGAGGATGATAGTGATGAGGACAGCTGTGGTAAATAAATCCCATGAGCCGAGCCTTTTAAATAAGGAGTAGTTGAAGCATTAGAAAATGAGTTTTATTTTTCCTTCAGTTATTTGAACCATAACATGACAGTTCAGAGGATAAGCCCTTTTTTCTGTGGAAAAATGTTGGGTAGCAAATATTTTTTTCTAAGACTAGTGGCAGTAAAAGTACTTTAGCAAGCACCCTTCTTGATTAATGTCAACACAATTTATGATGTTTGATCGTTTAGATTCAGCTAATAGTATTCCAGGATGTTTGAGTATTCCTTCAGTAATCAAGATAAAGAATGCTGCAGATTTAATTATTTTGATATTGCTGGAGGTTTTACTAAGCTAAAATATGACTTCCTGGCAGTTTACATCTTGAAGTCATAAATACAGTTTTAAATTTATAGCTGGTAATGTTGTCATTATGATGTATTGACAAAAGATTTATGTTGCTGAAGTGGATTCTGTGCTGCAAATGTCAAGAATTACATGTTTTTTCAGATTGGTGGACCTTAAGCTGTAGGTACAAGTATGGTAACCACAATGTTTATCCTCGGATATATTTCTGAGTTTACTTACAGTAGGGATGCTCTTGACTTTTAACTTAAGGGGATATACTGAGCTTGTGAATAACGAACAAATCTCTTGGTCACTATTTATCCTTGTAGGTGCTGGGAGGGGAACTTGGAGGAGAAGGAAGTTTAAACTATTTCCTTATGTGACTAATGTGTGGCCTCCATGGAGTTCTGCATGCTGGCTTGACATTCCCAGGGGCAAAGAGAGCAATTATAAATCACTAAGGATTTAGAGAAGAGGTGTGAATACGAGTAAAGGATTAGAAAACATTCCAGCACAGTAGGGCTAAAGTGCACAACCTGTTAAGATGGAAGTTTATGTGGGCAACAAAACTGTGGCAATAAAAGACTTTATGCTCAGCTGCACAAAAATAAAATAAGATCCTACACCTGAAAGCTGAAGCTAGGCTAAAATTCAAACTTGAAAGCTCTATAAAATGATTATTTTTTAAGAACAAGTTACTTTGATGATTGGAGTAACCAAAGGACTATTTATCACTAAAGCACAATTTATTCTTAATCTCTGGGAGTTTTCAAATCACGGTTGTACTCTTTCTGCCCCATTCCCCTCCCTCTGCTAAAAGAAAGCAAAACCAAAAGAAAGAGTCTCACTGAAACAGAATTTCAGACTAGGTCATTCTCTTATTTGGATTATAAAGGAAAGGCAGGGCTGATGATCACAGTGACTCTTTTGGAGTTTGTCATCTCTTTACCTTTGAATCAATTGTCTCAAGTGTCCTCTCTGCCAAATATTCTTTGTTGCTGCCTGTTCTTAACTACTTAGAACACTAATTGCTATGCGTCTTTCAGGATGATTTTATTTTCCTAGACATTAACATATGAAATAATGCTCTAATAGATAACATTTGTGTCTCGAGTAGATCTCTCTCTGTCTCTGTAGTCTAGACAGAGTGTCACTAGCAATCAGCAGAATTCTTATCAGTTTCTATAAATATGGAAGACTGTATCTGCTAGAAAATTACTGCTGTCAGAGTGACATTACATTGACCAGGGGTAATACTGTTCTGAAGAACAGAAAGTCCTTGTAGAGCTCCAGAAGTAACTGCCTCTGACTCATTCATATTCCAAGTGTGCAGGACAGAATCAGAACTTAATGATCTTTCCATGGCTAGCTCATATTTTATTAGATTTATCCTTTGAAATTGTTATTTAGTGGTATGAAACCAAACACTGTTTAAAATAAAAACATCGTATTTGAGATGCCTTAAATGAAGGTATGGAACAACTTTGCAGTGCGGGGAGGAGGCTGGAAAGGACTAGCTACAGCTTTTGGATACTTGAGCTACTCTGGCCAAAAATGTAAGGTAGAACAGTGAAAATGGAATAAGGTATAGCCATACTCTGCACCCACTGTCTCCTCCCATTAAGAATCCCTGTCGTGCTTTCATGTGATCTCTGTGAGAGGAAGTCTCACCCATGCAATTGCAGTGAAATCCCAAGACTTTAGTGCTGTTTAGACTAGAATTTGGGGAGAAAATTTGACCCAGATTTCTGAATGTGAGATTTCTGGATGTGCATTTCAGTAAAGTGTGAGGAAAATAATTTCTGAAAATTATTATTATGATATATGTCAAGAGAGTGTGTGGTATTAAATAAGCTTGGTTGTAATTGATCATATTAATTTACTAGCTGCTGAACAATGCCTCTGGCAGAGAGCAGATGAGGGTCTTAGAACAGTACTAAGGAAATAGAGGACAAAACATTCAAAACCACTATTGTCCTTCACTATTTTCTGCAGTCTGAGTTCTGACTGTAGAACTTTAGCTGAGAGAAAAACGTGGTGGTCTTAATGTTAATGGCTCTTAATCATAATTGCATGGAGAGTATACGTGTGAATATCAAATGGTAACTGGCTTCATTTTTTGAGGAGTGAAGGTAAGAACATACCTGAATCCCTATCTCTTGCCAAAACGTATGTTTGAGATGGGAGGAATGTAAATATCTCCATTTTCACTTCCATTTAATTATCATTAAATTAAAAATGTATGTCACAAAAATGTTTAGAGAAGAAATAGAAACTCACCAAATATTATATAGCTTCTACAAACTGAACACTGAATTCAGTAAGTAATGAATTTTCCTAGGGAAGTGTCTCTCTATTTGTCTATGTTGTACTGAAACATAAATTTTGGAGAGTCATGGTACACTTCACAGTGTAACACTATGATGTGTGATGAAGGAGAAAACCAAACATGTATTTAATTAATTTTAAACACTCTGCTAAAAAATTGCAAGGTTCATAAATTATTTTTTTAAGCTTTTTTATTTTATTTTCATATCAAGTTCCTACCTTGAGTAACATTCTTTGTTCTTTATAAAGGTTTTGTTTGGTTTCAATTAATTTTTCATTAGTAGTTATCACAAAGATTGTCAAGAAGGAGACATGGAAAATGGTGATACCCAAGAAAGTTCTTTGTTCGTGTGGAGTTAGTCTCAAGGCTATTTATTTCTCTGTGCTCTAACATTTATTTACATGGCTTTTTCAATCTGAACGAAGTCAAGCATTCTGCACATCCAGTTACAGTTAAAACATGGGTAGGTTTTTTCAGTAATGATATGACCTAGTAGTGTTTCTCTGGTTCATGTTTGTGAAACACTCCTGAAATAACGCTTCTTGGAAGCAGCGTATCTGCCTAGTTATTTACTGCTGATTCACTGCTCCACTTCCAGGACAAACAGAGGTGCTGCTTGAAATGCACATCGTGAGCTTATACCTCAACTATTTGTGTGTGGGGCCATCAGGGCTGTCACCTGAACTTGAGCTTGGGTTAAAATGAAAAGCCTGTATTATCATCCGTAGAACAGGCCAAATGAGGCAATCAAACCATCTGTTTTTGTCAGGAGAATGCATTGTTTTTATGGCTTCCTATAAAACCAGAATGTCAGATGTGCAGGACATGGGTACATTAAAGTACTTAAACTGATATCACAGTGAAATGCTTTATTAGTTGATGGAAATAAATAGGGAGGTAAAACAACAGAAAACACTTTTCTACAATGTACCATGGGCCATTCTTAATTTCCTTGAGCTGACTAGCAGGAATAAGGGTCAAAAACTTATAAAACTTTGACACAGGTTTATAAGTATCCCTCTGGAAATCAGAGAGGCTGGTTAGTGGAACATTGAAGAGGCAACAGTGTAATTCCATACATAAATAATGAACCCTCTTGAAGATTCATACAGCCATTGGGTCTTTCTAATCTTTTCCAATGGGTTTGGTCTCAGATTATGGAACCAGGACAACTGTTTGTGGTCAATACTTACCAGCATCTATCTCCCTTACAGTGTGATCTGCATTAGATTCTGTATCAGCACTGCCAGAAAAAATTACATGTTTCTACACTGTTTCATGGAGATTCCATGCTGTCATAGGATTTGCTTTTGAAAGACCTTAGGTCTGTGTGGTATGCTTTTAAAAGAAAGTCTACAGACTTTTAGGTTAGAAAAGTTTATATATTACTAGTAAATGTATTTTAGGAGTAGTGAGAT
>JAOXNG010000026.1:67689617-67702579 GCA_028566535.1 Scolopax minor | reverse complement strand
GACTAAGATTGTAGATGTTGTTATCCTTATGGCATGCTAGAAGCTCCTTTAAGAAAGCTTGAAAACCACTATAGCACTCCCAGCTGCACTTTAAACTTCTGGCCACATAAGCCACTATCTGGGATAGCAATATACCAGTGTAACATTTCTTACGGTGAAAATTGATTTAAATGGTTAGGCATTTTGGAGGAAACTGTACTTAACAAGTTCTTGTGTGGACAATATGGAGATGGTTCCTTACTGACTGGAATCCTAAGGAGGTGGGCATAAATCAGCTTTGAGGGTCTACAACATGGTATGCAGTGTGAGGAGTAAACCAAAGATATGGTGGAAGGATGCAGTGCTTTAAAGTTCCCAGAAAGGGAAAACATTGTGGAAGAGTGGAGAATTAATTAAACCAGACTTCCTTTGCTTCCTATAAGCAAGATAATTGGAAAGCAGGTTTTTTCCTAACAGTAGCTTTTTTTTTTCTTTGTTATTTCTAGCTAGCTCAGCAGGGGTGAACTGTGAGACCATCATGAAGAGCACTGAATGTCTAAGGAGGATGGCACAGTGCTAAGAGCTCAGAAGAATTCCTCATGGTCTCAGTGCTGCAGGCGAAGCTGAACTGATTCCTCACTTAGGAGCAGATAGGAGAGGTTTGCCGAATTCTGTCTTGAATGCTGTTGTGTAAGTGATAACAGTACCAGAAATCGTATAAGCACTGGACAGAGAGTTTGAAGAGAACACAAGCACGAGAAATGTCAGCAATGTCAAAAATAAATTGGAGTCACAGGAGGAGCCAGCTGAGCATATACAGTAAAAGAAAAAGCCCTACAACCTTTAATTCTGTGTTGGGCAGGGACTTAGGTTAAGCAAAGATTGAATTAGAAATCAGTAATGAAACCAGCAAACCATGGCCAGACTCCTTAGTTCCAAAAGGTGCTGGACAACAGAGTAGGAAAATTACTCATATCTTAATGTCAGGTTAGGCTACCTTTGTAACAAGAGCTACTGATTTTTTTTTCCTTTAATGCCTTTATATACATATATATGTAATATACTTCTTTTAAAACCAATTTAATTCTATACTGCTTAGGTAGGAGTTATTTCTAATTCTGTAGGTCTGGTGATTGAAATCTATTTGATTCTTTCTGCCTGGTTCTCAGTTGTCATCCTAATGCATGAATTTTCTTTGGCTTCAAGAGAAGCAGATGGAGGTTGAAGTGACATGAAGTGAGGCCGTGACTCTACCTGGAATAGAACCTGTAATTATTAGCTGCCAGATCTTTAGATTTGTGTGGGTTTTTGGTGTTTTTCTTGTTTGTTTTGTTTGGATTTTTGCTTTGTATGTAACTATTGTTTCAGGTTTGTGGTGTGGTGGTTGGTTTGTTGTCTTTTTGATGGCTGGGGGTTCTGGAGGGTTTTTTACTCTAAATTGCTCAAGGCTACTTTGTTACATTGTTCATGATGCTTATGCTTGAATTGCATTTTCTGAAATGGTGCTGATAATGAAGACTGTTATGTGGCTGGAGAAATTTTTCCATTGGCATCCTGGTATGTTGTTTGGCATCCTGACTGCTTTACAGATTCTAATCCATAAATCATAAGGTCAGGCTGTCTCCCTGATGGCATTCAAATGAAGGATGGTAATGTTTTGTGCTGTTTCTGGAAACTGGGGATAGAGAAGCATTGTGACATTTCAGCTTTATAATGTCTCTCAAAGTGAAGGTCTTTTGCACTTGGATTTGATAACACTAAGGGTGTTAGTGATGCTGTTATAGTACAATAAAATTACTGACGTGCTGGTTGGAAGGTCCTTAAGGAGTTTCTAGTCTAATTTCCTGTTTGAAGCAAGACTATCACCCGTCCAGTCTCAGGTCAGACATTACTTTCTCTAGCAAACCTTGAAGATCCTCAAGGGTGGGAATCCCACATCTCTGGGCAGCCTCCTCTTCTGGTGAAAAAGTCTGACACCCACCTTGAATCTCCCAAAGCGCAATTAGTAGCTGTTGCCTTTCATTGTATCATCTGCCCCTTCTGGGAGTGGTTTGACTCTCATCTTCACTTCAGGCAGTAGTAGGCTGCAATGAAATTTTCTCCTGGCTCTTCTCTCTGCCAGACTAAGCAAGCCCAGCTCCCCTGTCTCTCCTGATAGGTTATATGCTCTAGGCCTCAACTGCGTCAAGAACCCTCCACCGGACCCTTTCCAGTTTCTCACAATCCCTGCGGGGAGGGAAGATACAGGATGCACTGTGGGCTTTGAAACAATGCTTTTAGATTGGAAGGACTTGAGGGAGCCTTAAGCGCTCTCTGGAAATACAGGGCTGAACTACACCATCTCATAGTCACTGTAACTAAGGCTGCTTCTGACTTTCACGTCTCAGACAGGTTCTTTGCTTGTAACTACGAAGTCCAGCAGAGTACCTTTTCTTGTTGTCTTCTCAGTTGCCTGTGATAGGAAGTTGTCATTAATGTGTTCAAGAAGTCTCCTAGATTACCTGAACCCTGCTGATATCTCGCAAATATCAGGATGGTTAAAGTCTGTCATGAGGACCAGGACCTGTGAATGTGAGGTTTCTTCCAGCTGGTGGAAGAAGACTTCATCTACATCTTCCTGGCCAGGAGGTCTGTAGTGGCCAAAAGCACCCATGTTGGTCTGCCTGCTAATCCTGATCCATGAGTTCTTGGCTGACTCCTGACTCATCCCAAGGCAGAGCTGTATGCATCTGAGCTTTCTCAAGTAGGGGACAACTCCCCCTCCTCATCTTCCCAGCCTGTTGTTCAACAACAAATAATTCTTAATTGTCGATTTTCTTGCTAGTTCTGTTGCCTTGCTTCCATCTCCTGTACGCTCCCTTTGGTGTTTTAGTTCATCAAGAAGGTCCTGTCTTAGCCAGGCAGGCCTTTTGCCTTCCTGCCTGGATGGAGTGGATTGTTCCTGCTTTTCTTTAAAAGTCAACCTCCACCCTTTTTTCCACCTTCCAATTTTATTTGGCAATTTCCTGAACAAGCGAAATGAGATCTAGCTCTGCTGCTCTTGTGGTCCATCTTGTGGTCACTACAAACCAAGCGTGCTGTAAATAGTTGCTTTGTCTGAGATGTTTCTACAAAAGCAAGCTTGAGAAAAAGCTTCGCTACGTGATTTCTCATGAGCTGTGTAATTTAAATATTAATCTGCATACATGATAATCTAACATCATAGTTGATGAGTTTACAACGCTGATGCAAATTTTCTGTGGAAAACTTGCTTTTGGCCTTTGCAGGGAATCAGCTTGCCTTTGGATACATGTATCACTGACACTAAATTCTCAGAGCAGAATCCAGAGTATTTTTACAGTGTTGTTTAATATCTTACTAGTAGCATAACCAATTGGATAACTAATTTAGTTGGCCAATTTAATTTGATTAATCTGATTAAAACCCTACAAATCCAGTGCCATTGCCACTTTCATAGGAATCCACATTTCAAAGCATTTTATAGTGTGTGTAGGCATTTTAAGAGGGAGAAAAACAAGCAAGAGCAAATAATAATATCAGTCAGTTGAAGGCATGGGGATAATACTCCTAAGTATTGACTGGGATACGGAAGTGTAGGCTCTCTTTCCTGCAAAATAAATAACTAGGGAGAACATAGGAATAGTAATTATTTGGAGAACTGAGAAGCTTAGTGCACAAAGTTGGGATTGGTGCCAATATACTGAAAATTTTGGAAACTGTGTTCTTGGAAATTACATTAGGGACACAGTGTGAAGGGTGAAGTTTAAACATCTCACAGGGACTTATATGTAATGATCACTGACAGAGAAGACAGAGATTTGGTGTGTCTTAATTTATTGCGCTTGACATTATATAGGCCAAAGGGGATATTGAGGGCTGAGGGATCCTAAATCCATGAGTTGTTGGCCAGGTAATGCTTATTTCTTGGGCTTTAATATCTGGAATCGTTGTGGTGCCTTAAGCATGTGAACTAAAAGTCCTCATGAATTTTTTCCTTTTCAAAACAAGAAAACAACTGCTTGTTACTGGTAAGTTTTCACTGCTTTGTAAATTAGACAATTTCCATCCCATTGTGGAATGGAAATACAGTGTGTTTTCAGGAGTGAAATGAGCATTTCAAATTGTGCCAATGCTTTTATTCCTCCTACAAATACGGCTGTTTTTCTGTTTCTTTTCCTTAGTGCTCCCACTGAGTACAAAGACTTGTTTTTCACTGACATCCACTTTTTTTTTCAGACAGAAAGGTTCTCCATGCAGATGGCAAATCTATGTGAAGCCTAGTTTAAAGCTAAAAGGTAATGTTTTCCCAACTACAGCTTTTTGTAGGGACTGGCTTAGTTTATTACAGAGCCAATCAAAGGGGCTGGTGTTGGAGGTGTATGAAATGTATAGGTCTAGAAATCTGGGCTTTTTTGAAGATAATGCTGATAAAAGGGGTGTTTGTGAACGTGAATATCCTTCAGTATGATAAAAGGTCTCTGCCTGGTCTAGATAGAGATAAAGGTGGTCAGGTAAGTGATGCTCCAGCATAAATAGGAGACGGCAACATGCCATGCAGGAACAGTCAAGTACGGCTTTAGTGGAATGAACTTTTTCCATATATTGCCTGTTATTTGCCTTACTCAACTGCATAAAGCTTCATTGAATAGTTACAGAATTAGTGAGTTTGCATCAGTAGACACAGAATGCTTAGAGACAAACATTCTGGCTAGTCACAGGATTTTCCAGATGGATCTGTTGTATCTGGGTAGATGTTCAGTTTTTCATTTATTTATAGCAGGAATAGCTTTTGTATCTCTTAGAGTACAATAATAAATTTACTGAACTACCAAATAATATATTTTCCTGCTTGCTTTCAGCTGATTACAACATCTCTAGGTGTCTCAGGATAATATGAACATCTGTTCCCTGGAGATTGACTCTTCACAGACAATAATCATAAAGCTAATGAATGCAGTAGAGAATGGTGTTTAGGAAACAACTGGGGACAGCTCTGCCTCTCTTTGCTAACTCTCACCCTACTATTTCATTTCTTTCACTAGATTGCCTTTCTGAAACTCCCTACAGCAAGCTTGCCATATACAATAGTCCATTTTCTTCAGAGCAGGATAGAAAATCAGATAGTGACTCTGGGACTTAAATAGCTTGCTCTATCAATTTGTGTTAGCAGATCATCAGAATCAAATAGTCCTGCCTCCTCTCCCACCCACCCTGAACCCCAGAGCACAAGACCAGCAGCAAGGCTTGCTCCAGCCCTCACTAGTGTTCTCAGGAGGAGATCATCTCCCATGATTTCTCATAGTTTAAGATAAGTGAAACAGATTACTTTCCTGGTACGCTTTTCAGTTTGCAATTTTTAATGATAGAAGTGAATCTGACACCTAATTTGCTCTCGTTAAAACAGGCTTAGGAAAATCTGTTGTAAATAAATCTTGGGATGCATATAAATTAACACCGTTCAAGGTAAAATAACTTCCGCATGGTGGGTCAGAATGAAAATAATGCTATGGGGGGATTATTCTACTTCTGTGTGCTGGGGATTTCTTGTATATTTTTTTTTGGTAGCATTTGATGCTGGTCCTTGCTGGAGACAGGACTTTAAAGGGACCTCAAGTCTCAGGCAGCATGACAGCCCTGTTGTCTAAGGCAGACAGAAGAATGTTAATTCTTGGGTGTCTCCTGGATTACAGATGTGAGAAAACAGGCAAACTAATGTCTGTGTGTCAAGCAGTGAAATAGCTTCAGACGAGCAAGAGCTCTGTAGCTTCTGTAAGGAACATGCATGTAGTTAATTCAGCATATGCAATCTTACTGAGAATGTACCCAGGAGCAGGAAGGGAGAATAGCTGTGTTTTGGCTGTAGCAAAATCAAATTCAGTACACTTAGTAAAAGTATTGTATGTCACCTACTGTAACAGTAGCTACTGCTACTGTCACCTTTATCTATGGTGACATGGATAATACTCTTTCGACATGACTCATTCCAGGGGGTAGCTTAGTCACTGCCTAGCACTTGTTTTTCATCATACCCTCTCTCCTATATCACCAACCTGATGTTTGGGAAAAGCTTTTCTGTGATGGGGAGTCTGTTAGGTGGAAGATAAGTGTTCTGTGTGGGAACAGTATTTTTATTTCTCGCCTTTTTTTTTTTTTTTGTATTTACAGGAACAATTCCAGTTCTTTGATCCTGTTCTTAGGCAGGTTTTAACTGTATTCCTTCTTCAAATTCTTTATGCAAAGATTGCTTGTCATAAATATATTTTGTACATCATCAATGTAGGTTCAGCAGTAGGTGTCAGTTCAATATTGGATGAACTGTTTAAATCTCTCTACAAACCTTTTCCTTCTCCATTTCATGGCAAGTCGAAGTCTAGCAACTGAAAGAAAGTCACTATGGTTACAGCACCTGGTTCTAGCAATGAGTCCAAGATTTAAGTCTTACTGCTTGTACCAAAATATATACATTTGAGACACCCCCAGACATTTGGGATCGTGTTTGCAAGTGTTAAAACAGACATTGACAGTTTTAGATAATTCCATTGCGACGCTTCGCTTGCAAGACAGTGGTCTGCTATTATAAATGGATTGCTTACATAAGAAGTGAAAGAATACGCACTAGCTTTCCACGCTGCTCGAAGCAGGGTTGAGTTTTTGAAGTCAGAAAGCTAAGATTTAATCACCACCTGGTTAGCAGTCTGTGTCAACACTGTCAGCCAAAAAAAAAAAAAAGAAAGATTAAAACTTGGTTCCATCCCAGCTGCAAATATTACCAAGACATCACTGTGGGCCATTTTTAGTCATTATGAGAGTAATGAACATTATGAAGCACTAGAGTTTCAGAAACCTACAGCAGGTGACTTTGTGACCTAGGTGGTTGGTATTTCCTGTGTTGAGGTCTCTCACCCCAATTAGTAACTGGTTCCAATCCTATTGCTTACAGATAGTGGAAAATCGCTGTATCCATCCGTAAGCCAAATTAACAACCCAAGACCAGGATCACCCAGGGAGATTTGCATAACATCAAGTGTGCAAACTGACTTCAGGGTGCTTTGTGTGTGCAAACTCAGCTTTGGGCTAAAGTTTCTCATGGAACTGAAATTGGAACATGGATCTTTGCTTGGTTTTCAGGTGTTTTAATCTGCAGAACGTCTGCAGGGCTGGAAACTGTTGACGTGTACTGGTGTTGCCATGACTGGCACTTCACTTAACCTTGTGCCTGATTCCAAGCATCTCAGAAGATGCTTAGAGGAATCTAGGCGCATGAGAGCTGTCAGATCAGTACTGGGGCTCCCATTAGGCCAAGCCTTATGTGAAAATCTGAACAAATAATGTTTTTACGCTGGCAAGTGTCTCTTCTGGCTGTGGCTCAGTCCCGGGAGTTAATCTGGATGGAGAATGTCTAATCCGGACCATTCTGTTCTTCAGGTCAGTAAACGATTCTACAGGGTTGTCTTTATACTTAACAGATGGGAAAGGAAGGCTTAGAGTTACTGAAGAACTGAATTTCAAACATGAGTTCAGTAGTTAGTGTAGATCAAATGACTCTATATCATAAAATGTGACAATGTGGTTTTTTTATAGCATTCTCACAATGGCACTAATTGTTAATCTTGACAGGCTTGTTATCCTATATCTATTATCTAGATTTTTTTTTTTCTTGACAAAGTGGAGAGCTAATTAGAATTTTTAAGCAAAACCCATATATAATGTTTTTCTACATTATTTGTCAATAGCGCACCCCACTTTCACACTTTGGTCTTGGATGTTTAACTTTATGATATTAATTTTTTGAGTTTTTGAAATATTATATAATGTTTGACTGTAAATAAACTTTTCCATTTAGTGACTCATCATAATCGTGGTGGTTTTGACCTGAATCTATTAAGTTTAATATTGGATGTAGAATTTTCACCAGGCAGTAAGTCCTTGAACTTTGTAACTGTCAACTGTATCTCAGGTAGTATGTATTTCCCAAGAGCTTTGTTATTTATTTTGGTATAAGAATTAGGAGGCAGCTCCTGCTGCTCTCACTTGACTTTTTAGAGAGAGGATGTTCGAAAGGATGCATTATTTCAGATTAAGCTTCATTTCTATCTGAAGCCTGAGATGAGTAATTGCTAACTCTTTTTGCCCTGGAGATTTTGTTTTCTTTTGCTCAGAGGAAGCTTAAGAATGATGTTCATTTTTATTATTTTTCTTTTTAAGACCACAAAAGACAAAAGTAGAAACAGCTGGTGATGGAATAAAATGCAGTATGTTTTCAGCAATTGTAGATAATGTCACTTCTTGTTTATTCTCTGATAACTGGTTTCTTAGATAAAAACTTCCCCAGTTTCAACACTATCCTGGTAATGCCAAGGATGCCTACAAGCTCTAGTGAGGCTAGGTTGCTGTGTGCTACTCCCTGCAGGCAGGAGAAGAGAATTTAGGAGAAGGCAATTTAAGTTGAAGATCTGCATGTGGGGAGATGTTCTTTGGTAAGGTGTCAACAATAGGGTTGTGTGTAGCTGTTCAACTGGAATTGTCATGAGATCTGCATTAGGGTTTTCTGGGGAAGATGATGGCTGAAAAATAGAATCAAGGCAGGATGATGAATGTGGAGAGGAGATGGAGGGCATGTGAAGTACTGGGGCAGGAAAAAGCAGTCAGTGAGGGATCAGGCAAAGGCTAGCTCTTCAGAGATCAGAAAAGTGATCAGGAGTGAGCAGAAAATTTGCAGCATCAATTTTCTGAATAATATTTCAAGTGAAGTCAGGGAAATGCATTTCCTTCCACAAGCTTTCACTTCTAAGGAACAAGGGAGGGAACAAAAAACAGCGCAACATAAGTAGTTTAAGCAGAAATTTACTGGAAAAACGTGTGAAAGAAAAGAGTAAAAGTTACATGCTTGTGTATCAGGGAATGTAGGTTTATTGTGTTGTGTTCTGCTAGTTTGGTGGGTTTTTTAGATCAGCAGGCAAATGGAGAAATAAAATAAAAATAATTTTGGATCATTCAAACTAAGAACTTCAATTTTCTTGCCAAAATAAAAAAAAAAATTCCCTCAAAACCCCCCCCACTAAATGTTGCTCAAAACCATTTTAAACAACTTTATCATAAATAATTAAGTATAGATGAACATATACATTGATTTTTAAGATTATATTTTAATGGTATCAGGCAGTTGACACAGTATTTTTATGCTAGAGAGCTTGAAAGTTTTCAGAAAAGGTAAGAAGAATTAATGAATAGCTTTTAAAAATATTTCTGTTTTGTGAGACCTTCCCAAAGTTCCATCTAAATGACTCAAAGGGTGTGGGTGTTCAGTGTCTTTCTAAGCTATACCTAAAAGTTTATATATGAATTATGGAGTCATGTAGGCTGGAGGAAACCTCCAGAAAACCTGCAGCCTCCAGCTTCCCAGCATGTCTGACAAGAACAGGCTTTCTGGGGTTTTGTCCAGTTGAATTCTGAATATCTCTGAGGATGGAAACTCCACAGCCTCCCTGGGCAACATGTTCTGGTGTTTCATTACCCTCACAGGGAAAACAATCCCTATGTTCAGTCGGAATTTCTCATGTTCCAAGTTGTGCCACAAGATGAGAATCTCTCATTCTACCTCTAAGATATGTGTAAGTTAAATGCAAAGAAGCTCATACTTGTGTACTGAAATGAAAATTTATTTAGAGATGATTGTTAAAGATACTGCATGATGATGTTGACTTTTAAATTCTTCTTATATATTCATGCATGATGTTTTAACATTCTTTTTTGAACAGGGAGCAGGAAATTTCTCAGTAATAAAATCACATTAAAGTACAATTATATATGACTATGTAAGACAACCTATGATTAAAAGCTTCAAGTATCTTGTAATTACCTCTAAAATATCTTTTGTTCCACTGAGTTTATATTTGAAATTTTGGCTGCAATGCTTGGTTTTAAATATGTAGAAGAGAAAATCAAGTAGATCAAACCTCTTTTTGCAATTTCCTAAATCTTCACCTACATTCTAGCAGGAAGGGAATGTTCTCACAGACATGGCTTGGGTCAGTGATTTTAAACCCTCAGCTGGTGGGTAACATCTATCTCTTGTTTATGTGAAGGTAACCCAGAAAATTATCTCCGTTCATAGAAGGTATTTTTCTGAGATGGTCTCCTGTATTATTGTGCCCTGTAATGTTGTAGTAATAGCATGTGTGTAGGTTTTTTTTTTTTTTATATATTTCTCTTTCCTAACTAAAATCTGCCAGGAAATAATACTGAGGATTAATATTTTTAACCTTGAAATGTTGTCATGTCTCAGCAGAAGAATGACAGAAACAGAGCTAACAAAGAATTAATCTAGAATATTTTACTATGATTAAGTTCTTAGCAAAGAAGAAATTAATAGTGAAAGGTTTGAGTCACTCTGAGTAACAGCTATTAAAAGTCAGGTCTTGTCATATTCTCAAGTGTGAAGAAAACTGAGGAAAAATTAAAGAAACCATTCTTTGTTATATACTCCTAGCAAAGAAATGCTGGGAATCAAGTTTTGTAGCTACTTAGATATGTACAGGTGATTTGAGAATGTATTGAGCATTTTCTTTAGCTGGTGTTTGCAAATAATATTTCTTTGTGGACGATGTATTTTGATTTTTAAGTATCTACCATAGAAATAAGAGTGTAGCTCAAGTAATATGTCTGTAGGAATGCTTTGCTATATATCCCAGCATAAGAATTGGCTTCCAGCTCATCTTTTCATAATCATCTACAAGCTTAGGGAAAGATCTGACATTTGATTTTAGAATACCAGCTTATTTCCCTTTCTTTTCTCTAAGATAGACCATATTTCTTTAATAAAGAAGACACATTCCCCAAATAGAAAACACTCTGATATTATGATAAGGAGCATAACAGAAATTGCAAGGACTAAGGCAGTGCTTGCATTACTTTCTCATCTGTTTGCAAATATTCTTTAATATCAATTTTTACTTTGATGTGCCTGTTTTGTGTGACTATGACTGATAAGATACCTCCTATTCAAGCCGAGGTGTTCTTGGCTCTCTTCATCTCCTGAGTGAATACTATAAAGCTGAAGGAATTGGGCTAGAACTGGAGTTGTACAAATCCTGAAGGCAGTGCAACCTGCCTCTTGAATTTGTCTACTTTTGTCTGCTTTAGTTAGTTCAACAAGCAGCCTGGGTTTTGCACAGCCTTACAGAGCTTCTGTTACTAGATTGCAAGGGCTATCGGAGAGTTTGCTGGTTAAAGCAGTAAAAGGTTTTTATGGGGACAAAGAGAGAAAAATCAAATTAAATTGGAACTAAAATTGCCACCAGTGGAGTTGCTGGGAAGGAGGAAGATGGTATTGCAGGTCTGTACAGCTCTGCTGGTGACACTGGATATGCTGGCACATTTGTGATCTGTTGGAGAGCCAGCTATACTCTGGTTACTCTGTGAAAGGTCCTTAGTATACAGGGACATGACCCCAGCCTATTTTGCTAGTCCTCTAGTATACCATGAAGTATGTCTCCTCTTAGTCATGGTGAGGGCAGTGGCTTCAGACTTGGAGTTATTCTTTGTGAGTAGTCTTGAGTATTTTTGTATGTTTTGATCAGCAGAGGATGGGCAAACATATCTATATTTGATGAATGCCATAAATAATAGAAGCAGATTATTTGAACTGAACAGCTTTGTGGTCTCCAGGAGGAAATGAGTCACTGCTTTCATGTTTTTTACATTCTTATTTGTGGAATCCCAATCGCATGTTTGTTTTTTAATATTTCAGAGCTTTTGGTAAGGGTTCTTTGACAACACACAAGTTACTGTGTGGGTAAAATTTTCTTTTGGTTTATGAACGGGCTTTTTCTTAAATAGCAATAATGTTTAAAGAAAAAAAAGCAAATGTTGGCTTTCTTTCCCCCTCCTGTTGTACTTTTGCACCTGCCACATTTATTCTTCCTCTTCTGTCATTTTGAGCTGGATGCAGTTAATAAATACTTGCCCAAGATATCTATCTCTGTACTGTGGTTCCTCCAGCTGGTCTTGCTCAGTTTGTACCAAGTTATTTCTTGGTGTGTCCCTTCTTGGTCAGCTGTCCAGGAGCCACAAGAGTGCTATGGGAATTTCTTCTTCCCTTTGTTTGATACTAATGAATGCTGGGGTGGTGCTGGCTAAGAAATGCTTTCTGAGACTTAAAGACAGGAATAAACACTTTTTCTGTAAGTTTAGAACAGTAAAACCATCTTCTGTTGATATCATTAGTACAGAAATAGCTGTCATTTAATATTTTTTTTGTATTAAAGCCTAAGAATATAATGTTTTCCATGTTGAACTGTTCTTTCATTTGTGTTCAGTACACACCAGCTTGATTTATTGTCCTTAGTTTGCCTTTAGTTGTTGCCATCAGCTGTTGATGTTTTTAGGACAAATTGCCTCTTCAAATACATGGCACGAGAGTTCTGTGTTTTCATGTTTTTCCATATTATGTATATTTCTTTTCAACAACCCACTAAAGGAAAGACCAGTTCTGCTTGTTTGCTTGGCCACAGTAAGTAGAACACAGTCTGATTTAAAATCCAGTATTTATGTAGATGGGCTAAGCAGCCCTGAAAAAGAAGAGTTATGTAGCTATCTGAGATGAAGCATACTGTAAGAAACAGCTACACTTCAGACAAATAAGTAGAAGCCCTGGCTGTTGCTGGGTCTTTGTGAGAACAATGATTACTACTGTATCTGTAGAAGACTCAGCAAATTAGCCCTACCTGTTGGTTCTCGTCCAAGGACTGGTATGGAATGAGAAAGAAACGTATTGTCTCTCTAGGGCTCTCTTTTAGGGTTCCTCCAGGAGAATTGGGAGAAATGACCCTTAATCTACAGGTGGTCCTTTTCCCCTTCACTCAGGAGAATTGGTAAGATGTTTTGCGATCACTTCTTGAGCCCGTCCGTTAATCTTTTCTTAAATGATCTATTTGTCTCATTCTTCTTAAGACTGAAATTCTCACTCATACAGGAAAAACAAG
>JAOXNG010000026.1:67659144-67679733 GCA_028566535.1 Scolopax minor | reverse complement strand
AAGGAAAATGTGCCAGTATATGCTGGGGGCCACCCACCTGGAGAACAGCTTGGCAGAACAGGCCCTGGTGGTCTTGGTGGACACCAAGCTGAACATGAGCCAGCAATGTGCCCTCGTGGCAAAGAAAGTGAACAGTATCTTGCACTGTATTAGACAAAGTATTCCAAGCAGGTCTAGAGTGGTGATCTACTTAGCACTCGTAAGGTCACAACTAGAGTACTGTGTACTTTTCTGGGCTCCTCACTACAAGAGAGACCTGGACATAGTGGAGAGAGTCCAGCAAAAAGTCACAAAGATGATGAAGGGACTGGAGCTTCTCTCCATTGAGAAAAGGCTGAGAGAGCTGGGACTGTTTAGCCTGGAGAAGAGAAGGGTTAGGGGAATCTCATCAATGTATATAAATATCTGAAGGGAGGGTCCAAAGAGGACAGAGCCAGGCTATTTCCAGTGGTGCCCAGTGACACTACCAGAAACATAGAAGGTTCCTTATGAGTATCAGGAAACACTTTTTTACTGTGAGGGTAACCGAGCACTGGTACAGACTGCCAAGGGAGGTCATGGAGTCTCCATCCTTAAAGACATTCAAAAGCTGCCTGGATGTGGTCCTGTGCAACATGCTCTCGGTGGCCATGCTTGAGCAGATGGGTTGGATTAGAGGACCTCCAGAAATGCCTTCTAACTTCAACAATTCTGTTATTTTTATCAATGTACAGTCTATTAGAAGTTTGTGGGTTAGAAGTGGTTTAAATCCTGGACGTTTGTGTATCCACAATGTCTACTGAGAAGAATTTGGGCTTTCTGACTTAAGTAATCACCTTTCACCAATACGTGTTTATGCAAGAGATGGAACTGTTTACTGAGATCACCCAAAAGGTGAATTACGTTTGAATGAGTTTATCTAAGCTGTAATGCTTCACACATTCTGCTAACACACTGCATGCCGCATTAGCTGCTTTCTGCCTTATTACCCTATAAAGCTCTAAATGTTTTGGGACTTTGTTATTGCAGAGAATTGGCTTTCCACATCTGATACCTCTGCTGCTGCAATTAGCGTTAATGTGTGAACTAACAACCAGTTTTAAAAGAGAAGGATAAACCAGAAACATCTCATGAGCAGTAATAATCCATATACCTTTTTTCCTTCATATCACATCAAGCTGTGAAGTGAGAAATGCACGCAAATGAACAAAGAATGTGACCTGCTCTGGGGACTTTGAGCTGACATCTGGTATTAAGAGCTGTCTATTATAAGCAAGGGAAATTTCCAGGCATGCTTTAGAAATAAATGGAAAATCCCGAAACCTTATTTTACAAGTGATTTTGTTCTTTCAACTTCTCAGTGAAATTTCTGGGTACGTGACTTGTCTCTTTCCCCAACTTTTGCACTTGATGAAGACTCTAGCTCAAAAGTTTAGTGGCAGAGACATTCACTGGAGGGGCACACCAAGCATGGAGTGAGCTTAACTACCCAAAACGGTTCCTAGACTTTCAGACAAGTTTCTTTAACCTCTGTATGTAATTTCTGTAGTTTGGGTAGAATGATGGCAATATGCTTTTAGTCGTTTTGTTTCTGGCATTGATGTGTGTTGAAAATGATGCCAGCTCTGTTCTTGTGCTTTATAACACAGGCTGGGAAGCCTTTATGTGACCCACTCTGAAATGGATTTGATAGAGATGAACAGCTCCAAACGCTACTGTGATACAAACTAAACTCACTCATATTGAAAGGGAGCTTAATTAGATTTTTTCTATTTGCTTTAACATTGTAGGCATCACATTTATTTCAAACCAGTTTAAAAAGAATGCAATTAATGGGATTTTTTTTTTTTTCATGTGGAATATGCTAAAACATAAGGCAGATGATTTATATTCTGAAGTGATGGTTTTGTGTTGCTTTCTAGCAAGGTTACTGAGTAAAGATCTGTGGTAATAAAGAACCGTACTGAATAGTCTGACATTGAAATAAGTACAAGGAAGAAGAAATTTCATGCTAATCAGGTACAACATAACAAAATGATGTTTCTCAGTCACTTGTTGTTTTATGAGGAAAGTCCAGAGAGGCCAGCAGTGGTCACTGAAGAAGACTTTAATGTGTAACATTTAGCCAACAGTAGGAAATTTGTGCACTTTGTTTTAGGATTTGAAATGTCTGCAAAATAGTTTTCGAAAGAGAAATGTGGAATTGCACAGTAGAGCGTGCAGTTGCATTAAGTGAAATCTCTGGGTAGAGAGAGGTTATTTCAAGATTAGTGTCTCAGATCACAGCTGAACCTGACCCAAGAGTGGCACCTGATGAGAGACCATGTAATATAATAATGAAAAAAGAGCACTATGGCAGCAGTTTGAGAGTTAGAGGAAAGCTACAGCTATGGTGGATATAAGAGAAGTCTGTTTTCTTTGAACTTTTCCTTATGTCTCCAATATCGCCTCAAAAAAAGCTTCAGATAAAAAAACCCCAACTGGTTTAGAGACAAGGAGGAATGAAGGGCTTACTGTACAGCCTGGTCTGAAATCATGGCACCTAGTGACTGTGAAACTTTTATCTTGGTTACAAGGAGGTCTCTGGTCTACTTGGAAAGAACATCTGTAACACGAGTGAGGAAGGGGTTTCAGATGCACTGGAATTGTGGCACTTGTTGAAAAGGCTGTAAGGCAACCTTGAAAACCCTCATCACCTTTAGAGTCTTTAACATGGAGTCATTACTTCTAGATGGTGCAAAGAATGCTTATGGCAGCACACTGAAAAAATAAGAAAAATAGCAGAAAATTATGATGATTACTTCCCAAAAGCTGTATTTTTTTTTTGAGAATATTTGGCTTCTAGCTGAACAGAATTTATTAAACTAATAACTATTCTCCTGGCCAGAACTGATCAAAACCACCACAAGCAGGACACTGTTGTGTGTCTGGGGTCACTCAAGTATCAACCTGAGTTACAGTTTTGTTTCCTGCTATAACTGGCCCAACTGAAGATACGCAGCCTCTAAGAGGTCTCTGCATAGTAAGGAGGGACTATTTCTTTATTTCTTTTCTTTTGGCTCTTGCAGCCAGGTTTCCATGGATTTTGCCTGCCCTGCTGGGAAATACAGCCTCACAGTGAACAGATGGGCAGCTGAGATGTTCCTTCAGAGACCTTGTGTCCACCTTGGACATGAGGCCCCTGGAAGCTGCTGCTCCTTGGAGGGTGGCTTTTTAGCCCTGAAATTATAACTTGGGAAGACAATGATCTATAAAGTATTGCTTCCTCTACTCTTGAAAACAACAGGAAGGACAAAATGCCACAGTGAAATGAAGCAAGGGAACGGGTAAGCCTTGTTAATGTCCTTGGGGAAAAAAAAATAAACCTTGGAAAAGAAAAGCCATTGTCAGTGTCAGAGTCCTTTGGCTGTCATAGTCGATTGTATAAATCCCAGTGATGTTATGTCTGCAGCAGCTATTTTTTATTATTTATGATGGGCTGTGGGGAATTTGCCTTTAGTTGGATTTGTTTTGCTGCTACCATGTTTTTTCCCCCTAGGCTGTTTCAGGTCTTCCAAGAACCCTGTTGCAGAGTGAGTCTGTTCTCAGATGGTCCATGAACTTCACTTTCCTGTATCTGCTGCCATAATGCCTATTTTGATCGTGAGTTGACACCAGACTGAACGTATACATTCAATGCAATACTGTACATCGTGTCTTCTCTAAATGAAGTCACACAGAGGGGTGAGTTTTCTGCTGTAAAATTTCCTTATTGGCCTTCCAGAAAAAGTGGGCATTAAAAAACAGGCTGTGATTTCCCAGAAATACAAATAGCTGTGTGTGGTGTAGGAGTGATGGATTAGGCAGACTATTAGAAAACTGGCAGTGGAAACATTCTGTAAATTAAGAGAGATCAGCTCAGATCTGTATTTAAAAATCTCTATACACAGAACTTTTGAGCAAGGACATCAGGCTGCAGCGTTGCATCATGAGAACACATCATCACCGCTCAGCGGTTGTGAGGACAAGACACTGTTACCTAGCAACTTCTCACAGCTGTCTTTTATAAACCCATCCTGTCAGGCATGTCACGTATACGCCACAGTTGGTCTTTACAAATTTTGCACTGGGTAGTACTGCAAAATATATCTTCTGAGCAGTAGTATCCTTGGCAGGTATTAAATCATGCCAGTCCAGGTTGTTCTTGCCCTACCTGCTTGCACAGCAGGGCACGGGGCTGTGGGTTAGTTCTTTGCATAAGTTAGCAACCTGTTTTGGATTCAGAGATGGAGCAGTGTCTGTTACTCAACTTCCCACCTTCTTTTAATACAAGCTGGATTACTACAGCTTTCTTTTGTCTTGCCTATTTGCTTCACCCAACATGTGGTTTAAAGTCTTTAAGTCAGAGCTTCCACCTACTGTTTGATTAATGTCTTGCACATGGGTTTTTCCTCTATGTAAAGGTGGCTGTGGCCTCTCTTCTCCCTTGCCCTTCACTTGCTGAGCAAGACAGTGGAGCAGCTTAATAATCAGAATGATTTCAGGTCAAGTAGTTGGCAAGAAATGTGAGTAGAGCACTCATTCTGGAAAAGGCCCTAAACAGCAGAGCTTAATTAATTGATGAACATCTGATTTCCAGTTAAACATTTAATAAATCTTATCTTTTATGCTATGTTCTGCCCAATATGTGGCGTATGAAAGCGGCCAGCTGGTTAAGATGCACACTGTGCTGTTCAGCGTATTGGCCAGCCAGCCAGTGTGCAAATGGATCGAGCTGCCAAGCTGTCTGTGAGGATGGGACATCACAGGGGAAAAAAAACCACAACAAACCCAATAGAGGAGGGCATGGAAGAAAAAAAAAAAGGCAAAGGGGTAGTAGAAATGATGGAAGAGAAAGGAAGTGCTTTAGGAACCATGGGAAGGGGCTGCAGCCATTGCTTATCAGGTGAAGCCTTTAAATATTCAACCCATTTGTTTCAAGTCGATTCCTCCTGGTTTAGTGCATATTAGCTCTTGATGTTCCACGTGAAGACAGGGGCTGGAGTCAAGATAAAACAATCCTGCCCACCAGTTAGCTGCTGGGCAAAGTGAACTTAGTGCTAGCAGAGCATGAGATCACAGCACAAGATCATCTTGGGGAAGCTGCTCTCATCCACAGTGGAGGATTAATTAATTAGAAATGCTTCTTTTGTCCCAGTGAACTACACTGGAAGAAAGCAAAAATTTTAAAACATGATGCAGAAACACTAGTCATTGAGCAACCATAGAATCTCAACAGGAAAAGGAGCAAGAGCTATCAGAGGAATGGACCTAAAGAAGATACTTGGAGTATTAGTCCTAGTAAAATCCATGATGAGTAACTTGGTAACATAAAAGAAAACAAACTCAGAGCAAATGGTACATTTCTTACATGGAAATTTTATTATTGTTCTCTCTCTAGCAACTGCTTCATTCATTGATCAAACTATTTTAAAGAAACCCCTTAGGATAACACACATACACAGGGCCTATTCAGGCCAGCTGGAAACAGGACTCACTGTCTTTTTCAAGCAGAAATGCACACACTTCCCCATTTTGAAGCTTCATCAACAAAAAAGAAGTGCTGCCACTTGCACCACTAGCAATTAGTTAAGTACAGACAGCAGGAAGATGCAGCATTTTTTCCTGTCAAATACAACTCCTTTTTTATATTTTTGTGTTTGCTTGACATAAGCACTTCTACAGAAACTTGTAGTTTCTGCCTTTTATAATGGATCTCTTTTATGATGGGTCTCGTAACTGCTTTAATTTTCTTTCAAATTAATTTTCTTTAATTTTCTTTCAAATTTCAGCCCCATAAGCCTTGACTGATGAAGTTTTCTTCAGCTAAAAGCAATTTTAATTTGAAATGCACACAGGGAAACACTAATTTTCTTTTTTTCTTTCAAACTCAGCAGTGCAAGTCAGACAGCACCAGGTGCCCCTAAGACCCAGGGCTTTTATGACTTCATTACCCAAATAAAGTCCACAAATTTAGCACGACAACATCTGAAACGAATGGGATTTGTTTTATCTTTCCCTGACTCTTTTCTGTACCTGGGAAATTAAGTGTAGGGGCAAGGAGCAGCCTGGTACCAAATGCCCCCCCCCAGCACAGGGCTGTAAATAGGAGATATAGGTAAGAAAGATGCTAATAACGAATGGCAACATTTAAAGCAGGATGATGGCCGGGCAGTTTGGATGCAGTTTTACGAGTTGTTGTCTTCCTCTCTCTCTCTATACGTAAATTTTGGGAAAATGCTGTTCGCTGAAATCCCAAGCAGGCTTCATGATGAAAATTATCTGCAAACAATTCTTCTGTGCTTGGTGTAGTAGCACTAATAAGAATTATTTCATTAGCTTTTACGTGGATGGTGCAAGCACTTTATGTTGCAAGCATTAGCACAGATGAAAAAAACCCTTAAAGGTCATTCAGAGATCTCCCCTCTTTATACCACTTATATTCTTACAGTAATACTTCTAAAGCTCATGTTGTCTATTTTAATTATATTCAGATGAATATGTTTTAAGTGCCACAAGAAAGATGGCTTTAATGATGCTTTATTGATGTGCACAAGGAGGCATGAAATTAGCTGCAATACATAATAGTGTTTTTTTCCAAGAGGCTTTAATTGTTTTATACTTTAATGCAACTGGGACCGTTCTGTGTGTGGGTGTGTGTTTAAATGCACATCAGTGCATTTCTGTCACACCATTTCCAGATGAAAAATATGGAACTGGAGAGGATCTCCAAACATCCTTTGCTACAGCCAGTCACATTGCTTTAAACTCGGAGTGGGGAAAATTGTCACATAAGATTGGAGACTGATTCCATTACCCTGGCTTGTTGAAACATTTTATTGTCAATTCTTATTTTCATTGTCTTTCCCTTTCTTGTTCTTTCATGTAAATCTCCCTCCACCCCCCTGCCCCGCTTCCTTTACTAAATCACATTTTATTTTATGTGAACTGTCATTTCCCTTACAGAAGAACCTTTCATCACAACCCTGACAGATATCTTGCACATCTTAGAATGGGGATGAATTGATCGATAACCTGCTAGGCAGACATGTCTTTCTCTGATGGCAGTAAAAATGAGCTTCCATGACTGATTTGGACCAGATCCCTAACACCCAGGGGGCTGTGCTTCGGCCTGAAAATTTCTACCTTGGTTGAACACAAGCAGGCTCACAGGAGGTGACTGGTTTAGTTTATACATTTTGGGCCTTCAAAATTTCCCTTCAATAATATGAAAGGGTTTTGTCAGGTAGCAGAAAAATGAAGAGCTTATGTAAAAAATAAAACTGGTTTAAAATCATTAATAGCTGCAGCAAATTATCTTTTTGAAACCAAGCCTAACCCTGTAGGGAGACGCTGCTTTCCTGGGATAACAGACAGCAGGATCAGTTCAGGCTCTTCGTTCTCTTGCAAACTTCTCTTTGGGAAGACTGAAGTGATGCTTCAGAGGTGGGTTTAAAAGTATTTGTGCGGGCTTCTTGTTCCTCCCGGTCTAATCCTTCTACCAGTCAAAAACAGTGAGTGAGGAGACCTCTGGAGTAAGAGGGTAGGTTATAGGGAAATTTAAGCATAGGAAACTTAAGCGTATTTGACTGCTTAACTGCTCCTTGGTCCTTATGGATTCAGCACAGTGAAGTCACATCTTGTTAATTATGGGGGACGTGTTCAACGGTAGCAAACAGATTCTCCTTGTGGCAAGGCATGCTGTGTCAAGATCTGTAGCCTTCTGCTGTGCAAAGTACACGGAAGATGCATCATGAGCTGTTTTGCATCTGCCCACATACTGAGTTGGCTGCAGGTTTTGTATCAGTGCAAACACTATTAAATATTACTGCCTTGAGGATGAAGATAAAGCAACTTACTCATTTTGACAAAATTCAGTCTCACGGCCCCAAGAGAGTGGCTCTGTCAGGCACTATCTACCTAGGTGGACTGGGAGCAAAGCTCCAGCTGAATGAGCTCCCTGTCCTGACACTTGTGCCCGTTTATTCAGCTCTACCCAAGGCTGCTGCTTCCTCTGCTGATGCTCAGGCTAATGCCCAGCCCTTGTCCTGCTGTCTGGAAGAAGGTGAGGAGAAGGTGGCCAAGTGCCCACCAAGGCAGCTTTTACCTCTGCGGCCTTTTTCTCCAGCTCCAGCCTGGCAAAACTGAGCAGGGAGTCAGGTGTGGTGGCATTTTGCTTCACCCATCGCCGACTGTAGCCATCTGGTTTAGCCTGTACTGCCTGGGAACCACAAGCCATCAGGGAATAACTGCTGCGCTCCCATACAGGGCACTAGCAGATGGGAATCATTTCATCATGCAGTCCCTAAGGAATCCTGACCTGCTGGGAGCTTCTGATTTCCTGCTTTCCACCCTTTTTCAACAGATGCAGCCACAAAGGAGTGGGATGCTGTAATTCCAGCCTGTAATTCCCAGCACTGCAAATGCTGTGTACTGAAAATTAGTAATCCAGGTTCTCGCACAGACATACAGAGATTTCTAGATGGGGGAAAAAACCCCAGTCCAGTCCTTGTTCCTCGCAGGGGCAGAGAGAGAGCTTTTTAATTGTGAGCTTTCATACCTTCTGATTTTGTAACTTTGCTGGATTTCTGCTTAGCTCCTGGGGAAAGAGAATTCCCACTAGAGCTTCATAAGCAAACATTTTTGGCTGAAATTAGCATGTATTTAGTATTAGGCATTTACTCAGGTAGGGCTGTACCTCAGGTGTTTCCTCTCATGTTTTCTTACTCAGAAACACAGAACAGCTTCCGCAGGGGCAACTCAGCACTGCACCAGGATAACTTTGTTCAGACCATTCCTCAAGGAGGTGTGAAATTAGTTTACTCTACAACGGTGAAATTGTGTTTTTTCACAACTGCTCAAGCCTGTAGGCAGCCAAGTGAAAGGAAAACAGCACTGCACCTCCCTCCTCTGTGAAAAATGTCTGGCTTGGATGCTGACACCGTGACCATTCAGGGTTGGGAAGACAACTTCCATCTGGCTGTGTCTCTTCTCAGCGAGCTGACCTCACACTTTGATTTTGGTGTATGTGTGCGTATGCTGCAGGTCTCAGTACAGGAAACCTAAACTGTTTCTCACCCACGTCTGTTCTGAAATAGCAACAGTGCAACCATATTTGTGGATGCCAAGCCCAAATTAATCTTCCCTACCGAGTCTGGACTAATTATTTTGGCCGTAGCGCTGCAAGACTTGGCTTCCCTGCTTCCAGACTCAAACTGGTTTCTCCGTATCATCCTGCATGATATGAAAATACAAACCAGGAAGGCTATTAGTTTGATGATCGGCTTTCATTCCACCATGGGATGTCATCTTGGACCCTTCCCATTCTCCACGTATGGTGTAGAGCACGTCATTCAGGACTGCAGGTGCCATCTACCTACTCAGTCGCACCGTTGCAAGTGAGACACAAGGCACCACTGTGCAGACATGGCCTCGCGAAACGGCGTGGAAAGAGGGGAGAACGAGGCTCTAAATTTAGTCTGTTTAGAACGACACACCACTGACTACTCCCATCCATTTTCAAAGATGCAATAAAACAGCACGGCAATACTAGTAAATGTGATTAGCTCTTTGAATTAATAGAATTGCTGTTGGCAGCCATCGGTAATAGATTAGAGCAATTCTCATTACTACATTAGAGTAATTCTTGGCAGTGTGAACATAATGAATCTGAGGAGTTTACATTACAACCATCCAACTAAAACTTGAAATATAAATTCTCAGCCTGTAATCACTTCCTTTTTTGCCTTTTTTTTCTTTATTCAAGGCAGTGCGATTTTTTTCTTTCAGTCAGAGTCATAAAGTTTCTGTTTAGTTTTTTATTGGTTTTCAAAGATTGGTTAATATGGTTTAAAAAAGAATCCTTCTCTTTTTAGCACGGACATTTTCAGGCTTTAACAAATTTACCTGAAATCACAGATTTTTTTGGCAGATTATAAATTATCATTACACAAGGATTAAAGTACCAATCTTGTTCTACATCTTCTTCAGTAAAAGAAAAAAAAACTGTCACAAGTTTATCAAGTGTATAGTTTATTAATTTATTCCCAGTAATAGCTGTATTGATATAAACAGCCTCCTCACAATAGCATCAGTGCTATGTAAACCCTCAAAATGCCACAGTCAGCATACCAGTTTTTAAGTCAGTATTTTGTAACTATAGTTCTTTAGCCTGATAGCAATTTCTCTGTTGTTGGTGTAAGTGGTGTTATTATTGATTTATGTAGAAGCATTAAGTCCTGTTGAGGTTGTTACTACTGGAATGGAATTAGGGATGGGATTAGAGTTCTTTCTGTTTGTGAACTGGTCTTTGCAGTCCAAACGCTGTGTGAGTCATGGGACTAAATCTCAAGAGATTCAGACACTCTGACCTGGTTGAGAAGATGGCGTGCTTTGGTTCTTCACCTATTTGTGCTAAATCTTGAATCATTTTAAATCATACTGTAAAGAGAGAAGAGAACGGCTCCTTCTACTTTCCCCCACAGAGATGAGTGCTCTCTCAGAACAGTGAGCAAATGCTCCCTGACACCTTTTAACAAATGAGTTCAATAGCTGAAGAGGACCGTTGCCACCCTTTAATAACCACATTTTAGCTTATCAGAAGCTGAAATATGCTGATGGCTCTAACATAGAGCAGCACCTATGTGTTGCTTGCCAGAAAAACTGATGTATGTGAGTTAGAGGTTATCAGATCTGTACAGATACTGAAAAATATGTTCTGTTCTCTTTCCCCAGTGGCAGATTTATGGGCAGATAGCAATTTCCTCAGATTCCAACACCAAGCAAATGCTGAACCTAATGGCTGCACTATGGAATGATTCCTGCACGGAAAAGGAGAACCGCCAGTCACAAGCAAACATGCCCAAGACCATGATGTGTATGGAGAACCTGACAGCTTTTTAATGGGAAGCTGAATTTCTCCATATAATCTTAAAAACATGCATCCCACAGGCTGGGCACCAGGCTTTGTTTTTTATTTTATTGATTTAATTTCCCTTGCTGAGTTATGTATGTTTGTTTGCTAATACTTCACCTTGATGGTCATCACTAAAGGAATGTCCTTGAGGAACTCAAGTCAGAGCAGTATTTACGCATCTAGAGGACTACTGAAGAGTCAAACGTTCCTTCTCTTTCTTCTTTACAGCTAACCTCCCAAAACCACTGTAATGGAGAAGCAGAGTTCTTTGGAAGTTGAGCAAAAGGAACGTATGAAACTTTCTCCACTGTCTGCCTAAGAACAAGGTAAAAGAAAAAAAAAGAAAAAGATGTAAAGCAGTGTAGAGATGGGGAAACCCATGTTTCTGAAATGACAAAAACTATGCAAATGATAAGCAATTCTGAATCTCTTTCATGCCCTTCCCTCCAGTTTTCATCATTATACTACTTTCTTTATTATCTGATATTTTGAAGCAACTAAATAGTTGTCTGCACAGGGAGAACTTGCTTGGGGAAATGACCTACTAAAAGTAAATGCAAGACAACACTGTGAGTAAGTGCTGTACCAATGGATCTTATCCTTCTCTGTCCACATTGGTCAGCCTTCCCTTAGGAATTCAGGAAGGATTTTGACTTCAATATTGCTTCCAGTTGTTTTCATTCCAGAATGGATAGTCAACGGAAAAAGTAAAAAACAGTTGTCTCTCTGCAGTTCACCATAAAAGCAAATGATATCACTGGTCTGACAAATATGCCAGACTCACTCAGTTAAAACAAAACCAACTATTTTTTTCTTGCTGTAATTGGTTTATAGATTGCAGAAACTGTAGAAAAGAAGAAACATTCAGAGACTTGAAGGCACCATAAAACTTACCTATTTTTTTCTGATGTGTTTAAGTCCAATAAATATTGTTAATTTAAAGCTCTTAGGCTTATAATCAAGAGGAAAGAAGAGAATTTGTATGGAAAACTACATCTTTGTAGGCATTTTCTTTCATAATATAATCTTCTTAACCAACTTTTCTTCCCAACTGTTTGAGCAAAAATAAATTCTCAAGTGACTACTAACTTGAATTGCTAGCATTCAGAGAAACTCCTCCATGATCTGAAAATGTTGGAAGCAGATCATAGTCACCTAAAAACACCTAAACATCATCACACCAAGAAATAAATAATTCTTTGTGACTCTAACTCTTATGCTGTGAAATTAGTTTAGATAACTCTGCTTTTAAAACTAAATCAGAGATACCATAAAGTATCATAATGAATTAATAATTCAGAATTTTAGTAATATGTCTGTTGGATGTTTTCGTAACAGGTCATGTTGGAAAGCCCAGATTTTCAGCAAAAGGAAATAACATAGTTAGATAAAATATAACTGCAACTCTACAGCTGATTCAGGAATTGAACCAGGCTATCTAGAATCTTAGGCAAACACCAACTCTCTATTTCTGGTTCAGGGAAGAACAAAACTGACTTTTATAAGATTTCTAACACTCTCACAGATAAGTCCTTGATTGCTGTCCTGTGCAGTTTCTTATTCTCATCTAACTTTCCTTTGCCTGACTCATTATTTTGACTAAGCAGATGTTTAAATATTGTGGCCAGCCACTCTTATCTCTTTTAGAAGTGATTGCTTTTCCGAGACCCTTTTTTTTCAGAGGTTGTGTTGCTTGGGGAGCCCTGTGCAATACACGCACAGTTCTGAAACTGTTGTATTCCTACTGTTGCAAATAAATGTTGCAGAAGGCAAGGGATAGATTCTTGGATTTTTGAAGTATTTTTTTGTAATGGATTTCCATACACTGACAATTTGTCAGCGAGAAATGCCAAGTAAAGTAAGCTCCAGAGGATCCTACAAGAGAACTAGTAATAGACATTTCAAAACATGGGATGCCGTGCTAAAGAAACAATGGTGGCCACAGGTACAGGAAGAGTGGTTTATAAAATCTGTAGGCTAAAACTTGGGTACCTGCACATTATACTTCATATAATACATTATATTTCATTTACTGTTTTATCCACAGTGAGAATCCATTGCTTTTTGCCATGGAACGCTGCAAAAGGAGATAGAAACTGAGTCATAGTATTTTGATTAGACAGAAACTGAATCACAGTATTTTGATTACAGTCACTTATATTTTTTAAATCTTGAATCTGTATGAGGAAATAGTAGCAAAGCAAAGAATAAATTTCATAAAACTCCGCTTAATATCATGCTCTGTTGTTGGCACTGTCTGGTTCACAAAACAAGAAGATGGCACTGTCTGGTTACAAAAGATTTTCCAGAGCAAGGCAGCTCTGGAGCAGAGTTGTGAATTTATTTCGGTTCCAAAGCTAATACCTTCTGTTCACAATCATGGTGGAATGCTACAGTTTTGAATTTCATCTTTGGGGAGATTTCTGCAAATTTTGCTTTTGCCCTATCTATTTAGCAATAGAGAGTAAAGCGAAGCTTTCGATTATCTCATTCCATTCTGTAATGGTAATGCCAAGTCCCCAGCCTAACCTAAGCCTTCTGTTGACTTTTATGTTAATGCTAATCACTAAATAAATAAAGGCATTTATGAAGCATTTTTCAGGATGATGTTTTCCCCATCATACTTCTACCAAAATCCTCCTGCTCAAACTCCGAACTATGCAGCTACCTGAGCTGAAGACCTCAGCACTTGTTTTTAAAACACAGGTTCTGGCTTTTTATGATCTGCTGATACAGCAAGGGAAGGGGGTGAGAGATGGGAGCCATGAGACAGAAAAGTGCAGACAGCTCTATTTAGAAGCGAAATTTCTTTGGCCATCTTTTCCCATTCTATCTCTAAACACAGACAGTAAAACATTTCATAATGTAAAAACTTGAAGTCAAGAAAAAAAACCAATTTAAATTAGACTAATTTTTTTAACAGAAGTTGAATTCTACATTTGGAATTCCTCTTGAGATCAGAACAGATGTTCTGATAACAGAGATTTAATCTGTTAACAGATAAGGACGAAAATGCATCCATCCATTGGACTTCATTTTAAACGCTGGATTTTCTGAGAGATATCATTCTTTAGAAAGCACCTTTCACTTCAATGAAAAATTTATTTAGTTTTTTAAAATTTGATCATACTACCATAGATTGCATGCAATGCACTGTCTAGTGTTTGTATTCTGTTCTGGCATGCTCTAGGTACATTGTTATATTATTTTCATATGCTTTCTGTTGATCATTTCTGAAATACATTGCACTCATCCTCTGATATGCTTTTATCATTTGACTCTGTGAATGCAGCTGTTACTAAGACTGTCTGGGTGTATCAAGACTACAAGGAAACTGAGAAATTGCCCATGTCTGCTATCAAGTTATTATATCAGCCCTTGCTAAGGTGAGAAACATATTCTTAATTGATGCTTATAATTCACTTTAGAGAAACATACCTCCCACCTCCCAAAACTCAGAAAAATGCTGTAGAGAGGACCATTTAGGTTTTTTGTTAGTTTGTTTTGGGTTTGGGTTTTTTTTTAAGCACTGCTGCTGATTGGAATCTAAGCTATGCCTCACTGTCTGGATTTGAAGGCTCACTCACCATTTGCTCTCCCCGCTTCCAGTGCCATTTTTAAAATGTCGTAATTTTCTACATGGAACTAGATAAAAAACATCAAATGCTATCTAAAGTGACTCTCAAAGTGCAGGTCAATTTCAGCTAGTCCATAACTAAACTCCAGCTGGGTATCTTCCTACTGTCTGCTAGAATTCTCCTTCTCATCTGCCTTGCAGGTGTTTGGTTTGCTCACCTCCATGATAATGGCTCAGACACCTGGTGAGCCCTCAGCTTGCTTCCCCATCATGCCTATCTCATCTGTCAGAAGATATTGAATCTGAAAAAAAGATTATTTGGTAATTGCCTACTGCTGCATATTCAATGGAAAACTCAACCCTGAGAAAATGAGCTCGATAGCCGGCATTAGAAAATGTGCATTTATTTATCTTCTTGTAACATATTTTCACTCAGCCTTGCATGAAAATTCATTTGTGGCACTGATGTGGAAAGCAATATAGAAGGTTCCTATCTATGAGAATTCATACTGTGGAAAATATACTGCCTCTCCAGAAATTTGTTCGTTTCAGGTCTGTAATAACACCCATGCTGACCCACCAATGCACTTATCTCTAGCTTTATCTCAAAGACATTGGTTCAAGACTTCCCTCAGATGGAGCATCTGAGAACTTGATGAGAAATAATTTATGCCATCAAAGCACCTTGAAAGATAAAGTGCCTTGGAAATGTTCGTTTACTCCTAGCTCTTTTCAGAGAGGAATTTAGTTCAAAACATTTACTGTTCTTCCCTTTTCTCAGTGTTCTTCGATAGCACACTCTGCAAGGTGTTGAGTATTCTTGAGAATTGGGAATTACAAGGCTCAGTTATTGCTGGAACGTACAAATGTTTCCACATGTGACCTCTGTGAGAAGGATTATTTGATATGAACTAATCTGTGGGATGGTGCAACCAGAGAGTTGAGTGAATGCAGGAACTCATGTATTAAAACGGAAAGGATGCAGGTACATTTAGGTAAGATTGCTTAGATGTAAAAACAAGTGAGATAAGAGAATGAATAAAAGACAATTCCTAGTATGTATAAAAACCCAAAAAGCAGTAAGGCTGTGCTATAAGGAACAAAAATTACAAGGAATTGAGGAGATCTGGGAATAATACTCTGAATTGCAATTATTTTTCATCTAATATCCAAAAGCCCTGGAATGACTATATATGCAGAAGTTGGCTTTTGAAATTACTCTGTTTGCTTGTCCTCTTTCTTTCATCTCGAACTGACTCACTGATTTCAGGCTGGCTACTGCCAATTTATAGGTGTTGGTAAATTGGTGTTTTGATCCAACAGCAACGTGTAGTGAAAAGTATGCCTCCAAATTAGATTACTTGCATTACAAAGCATGACATTACTCATCAGCTGCTAAGTTTTCTCAGCGACATGTGTGAAAATACACCCAGGAAGCAGCAAGGTAGCCAAGCATGCGTTTCCAGACTGCAGAAGGCAGATATTCACACAGGCTGGTACTTGGAATGACATATGACATGCTGTTTCATTAACTTGAAAATAAGTACAATGGCCATTGAGTTTAAGAGTATCATATTTGAGAAAAGCTTGAGGAAAAAAAAAAAGGATTATGGGATGTAAAACCAAGGAAACAAAATGACTTACCCTTATGTGAAAGGAGCGGTATTAGGAAATGTGATATAAAGTCATAAAGTGAATACAGGAGAAATAATGTCTTGGAGACATGAGGACATAGCTGAGGAAAAAAAGTTATCCCCTAAACCACATCTAATATCCATACAATTTTTAGGTGGCTCTAAATTACTTTGTGCAACTGGTCTAACAGCACTTGAATCATGAGGCTTAGAATTGCTAGGGGAAAAAAGTGCTCATTTTGAATTTAAGGAGCAACAGATTATAAAGCAAGAAAAAAAACTCTTTTTCAAGGTCTTCATACTGCCTAACTTTATCTTCCTAACCTCGGAGAAATATCTGCATAGACTTCGTATGATAGCATTAATGGAGAGAGAGAGATGGCAATCCTTCAACCCAAGTTATTTAGAGGAGGGAGGGAGACCTTCCTCTTTGGCACTTTAAGCAACCAGTGATGCCTCCCTGGTGAGCAGACTGATACCAACTGAAGATTTGTAGCATTGCCATGCTCAGATCTCATTACAGCACATCAGAGGCAGCGTTTTGGAACTGAAGTACTGAGCCACACATTTGCCCAGAGAATGGCAGGTCTGGAAAGATTTTTTCCACTTACAGTCTGCACACTTTGCACAAAGGCTATGATTTGTCAGGGTGCACTCAAATTCTTCCACAAATACCTAAAGAAAAAAAATCTCTTATAAGGAATGGAATTACTGCTCTTGCTAACTGTCCTCATAAATATGTGAGACAAAAAGCAGAATTTCTGTCAGTCTCTATTGATTCTTTCTCCCTAAATATAAAAGAGAATGAGACCACAGAGGGACACATATGCAAATTTGCCCACCTCCTCAATGCCCAGCAGAGCTTTCTGTTGTTGTGTGTTTTTGTCCTGTTCCAAAACCTAGGCAAATAATGATCTAAATGTGATGAAATTAAATACCCTATTTACAAAATAGTTATTTGTCATGCATGTTGCTTACCTGTTCCATTATGTGCAAGAAACAGGCATTAGCAGCATCAAAGACTAAACAGAAAGATAAAGTAAGTTTTGTACTTTGACATGCCTGATTCTTCTGAGAAATCAGTATCATTGTCTTCTCCTGTGAATCTATTCCACAAACAATATGTTCTTAAATATTAAAATGAACACGTAAGATAAATAAGTAATGGATACATAAAAGTTTTCCCAAGCCAGCCCGGAACCGTGTGTTTTGAAAGCTAATGCTGACACAGGATGCACGATGCTGTGAGGCATTCAGTAACTTCCCTTTATTCTTACATTCACACTACCTTCATCTGGAAACCCACTGAACTGGGCAAAGCCTACTGTGCTGACTCAAGTTAAATTCACAGTTGCCTCTTGATATATCACAATATGTCATTCAGTAATCCCACTGAGGAAAATGTAATTACCATGCAACATCTTGTGCTGTCTTGGGATTTCTCACTAGGTAAGTAAGAAATAAATTCCTGACAGTGCTGCAGGAATACTGTTGTCGAGATGTAGGAACAGACCAGCCAGGTCATGATGCTGTGTTGAAATTACTGGTCACAATGGATATATTCTTTTTTAGCTGCAGGCTGTGTGCCTTTTCTTTCCATCTGAGTGTGTGGAAACTTGCCCAGTGTTCAAATGAATACTCATGCAATACATGTAATTCTCATGACATCTCTGTGAGTAGGAATTGTAAGACAGGAAGAACCAGAGGAATTGCTGTGTGTCCAGACTCGTGGAAAAAACAAAAATCCAGGTAAGAAACAGAAATTGATCCTATGATTCTACCCAGGACCTCACCCTTGAGACTGTTGTCTTTTCTTCTATAATGTAGTAATATATGACTGCTGCAGTCATATCTCCTACTGAACACAGAGTGAAATCTACGGTTTCTGCACTGGCCTCCAAAATCCTTTCTGAGCCTGTCCCAAGCCACCTGAATCGCTGCATTTTCCCTTGGACTCGGGACGTCCCCTTGCAGCTTTGTTCTGTCGTTAGAACGACTGTCATGATCACCGGGAGGAAGGATTAACACCCACATACTTCCCAAATTTCACCACAAAATTCAAAGCCCCTATTACAGGCCTACTCTGATTTCTTTATTTAAAGACAAATTTACAAATAAAATCAAAGGTACTTGATCACTCATGCCTACAAAGAACAAAAGCAATTCTCACTTCTGACTTTTAAAGCTTGTATGTAATTCTGATAACATAGCTGTGGGTGTGAGTAGTAGAAAAGAAGACGCATAGGTAGCTGTTCACATTCATTTTATTTCCACTGGAGCTGGCTCAATGTAGACTAAGGAGACTGAGATCTCAGATTAGTCAGAAAGACCAATAGCTTCTTATGCCAACATTTGAATGTTAGGTTAGGATGGATGAATATAGCAGCAGGAAAACTGTAAAAAAGCCGCAAGGAAAACCAAGTTGTCTGCAAGCCAAGACTCTGAAACGACAGAGGATATATTCCTGAGAGGGTAACTGGCTTCTTGTTTTTTCTCACTTGCTCATTTTAATTTGTTTGCGTTTTGCTACTGAGATCTTCTAAGAAATTTTAGCATAGAAATTAAGTGTTTTGAAAAGTTTTTCCTTGATGTCTGTGTGTGTTCGGGACAGTTCAGATCATCTTGACTTTACAAATGTTACAGGCTGCATCTTTGCAAGAAGATCTAATTACCACAGGAAAATATAATCAACTTCAATAACGTTAACGTGATTCAAAAATTCCTGATGCATGCTCACTGATTTCAATGGGAGCTAACCAAAGGACAATGTGGGCTGAGCACTTCTATGCTCCATGTGCTCCAGAAGAGCCCTTTGGAGCTGATACTCTGCAAGAACAGCTAATGAATGTGAGTAACTGCCTCCCTATCTAGATTTCAAATATATATCTATTTTTTTCTACAGAATTTTATAAAAGATGACTCAAGATCAGATGAATATAGCTAAATATTAGCTAATTAAAGTATTTCAACCAAATGTACTGATTCCAAATTGGGTTTGGCTTACTGTTGTCTAAAGTTTGTCCTGGTTCCTGCTCCAGAGTTCCTGAATGTGCTATGGTAACCATTTTAGTAACTGGAAGGCACACGAAATACTGACTTTCCATTTGCTTGTGCTAGTAAGTGCAAAATTATGCATCCTAATGAGTTTATTGGATTCATAACATTTTAAGCACAGCACTCTGCATTTTAAAGTTGCTACAATATTCCGATGAATTCTCCATCACTGTATTCATTTGGATGAGGAAAAAAAGAGCCCACAACAACTATGGAATGTAGATCTACCTGCTTTAGCTCAAGTTCCCTTCCAGCCCCACAAACATCCTTGGAAATACAGCAGACCCAAAACTTATAAAAAAGTTGAATTATAAAAAACCTGAAACTTATAAAAAATGTCGACTGCATTGTAAGAGGTTCTATGTAGTCCTATGGAAACTAATCTAAACCACAGTATTCCCGTTTTAAATACGGTGAAAGGAATTAGCCATCTGTCATGAGAGCAGTGTGACCTGAAGGGCCCTGCAGAGCAGCAGTGAGATCAGTGGGGGCCCTGCCGAGCTGGCAAGTCCTCTCCTGCAGCGTTAGGTGCTGACGTGGTTCCCTGGAACAACAGGTTGTCAGCAGCAGGTCCTCTTGCACTTGTTCTCTATGATCTGGAGTGCTTGGATTTCTGAATACAAGCTGTGCAAAAGTCATTGAAACCACCAGGTTCTGCAATAAACCCATGTAATAAGCTTGCCCGCATAATACACGTCTGAATCATCTGCAGATGATTCAAGATTAATATTTAATCTTTTTTTTTTTTTCTAAAAAGTATTTGTTTCCAGTACAATAGTACCTTAATAGCTATCCTGCTGTGGGAGGAGAGTAGGTATAAGTAGAAGTATTACCTCAAGAGAAGTGACTTGAAAACCAGGTTTTAACTTTTTTTTTAAAAAAGTCAATTTTTTCTTTCCTTTTGAGAAAGAAAAACAACTTTTAAATTGGACAACTTAATGAGCAGTGTTCCTGGGTGGTCCTTTGTTCTGTATTACCCTCTGAGAGGAGGCAGTTCAGGAGTTGACCTATTATTTTAATTGCTTTTGGTTTCTGCAGATGTGAAAAGCAAACACCTGACACTGAGGACGCTGCTCTGCTGCTCTTTGCCAGTGCTGCACTCACTCTTAATGACATAGAGAAGAATTAATATTAAAACTTTAAAAATGTAAGTTATGGTATGTGTAAGTTGACTAACTGGTGTGCTTACAGGGGCTTTGAAGGTACTAAAATAAAATAAATTATAATCCATGGTGTTTCACAGCAGGTGGTATAACAATCCTGTAGCCATGTCACACTGCAGAATATCCAGAGACCAGCAGTGACAGTGCAGTAACATGTTATTCATGAGAATAGTCTTGACTTATGGTGCTTTTGTCTCCTCTTGCCTATTCCTCTTCTGGGAGCTAGAGCAATATTACTTACTAAGCATC
>JAOXNG010000026.1:67645931-67658032 GCA_028566535.1 Scolopax minor | reverse complement strand
GGGCAACCTCTTCCAGTGTCTCACCACCCTCACAGCAAAGAATTTCTTCCTAATATCTCATCTAAATCTCCCCTCTTCCAATTTAAAACTGTTGTTACCCCTTGTCCTGCCACTCCACATCCTGACCAAGGCTCCCTCCCCATCTCTCCTGTGGCCCCTTCAGGTGCTGGGAGGCTGCCATAGGTTCTCTCATTAAACAGGCCCAGCTTCATGAAGTTAATGAACTTCTAGAGAACCGTGCGAGCCCCCACCAGGGCTCGGTGGCAAGGGAGCCCACAACCCGCGAGCCGTGCGAAAGGCCGACGAGGTCTCGAAGACAAAAAAAGCCAACAAGCTACAGAGGAGTAAATTAAGAAGATCTTGTGTGGGCAAGCCTGCCTCATTCCCTCCGGTTTTTGTAGTCGGAAAGATGCCATTCTGAAGGGGCTGGAGCGAGTTAAACCCCTTTTGAGTGTGTTCTAACGATTAGTGGTATTATGAAAAAAAAAAAAACAACACAAAACCAAAAACCACTCAACCAACTTGGCATTTGTTTAAAAAAACAAAAAGTCTTATTTAACTATAACTCCAGCATTTAAAGTATTAATTGCTGCCGGTGCTGCTCGTTCCTACATGTTTACGTGCTTTTCAAATTGCGTTTGGTGAAGGTTGGTCCATCTGCTTTCCCACACTCAACGAAGTGAGCAGGGGCTACCTGTGGTGGGGCTGGGTTCCCCTGGGAAGAAACCTTCTGCTTACATCTCTAATGGTGAAACATTGCAATCTGAATTGTACAATCAAATTGTTTTCAGAAATAATCTGAAAAGGTATCCCTTCAAAACAGGTTCTGAGACAATCAATTGAAACAGCAGCAACCTTAACTAAAAACGTAATTCAAATATTCCACTGGCTGAGTGGTAATCATATATTTGAATGGAAGTAGCTTAGATTCACAATGTTGTTAAACTGATAAACTCAACAAATGTGGATATTGTGTACTGAGTTAAAGAAAAACAACCACAATTAGTCTTTGTCACTTACACAAGTCTTACAAGTCTTTTAGCACAAGACCTCCTAAAATACTGATGGCTGCTGGCATGCTATACAAATACTTCTCACTTGCATTTGAGTCACATTTCTTCTATCACTGTTTAACACAATATATGCCTACAGAAGATGAAGCACAGAGATCAATTAGCAGTCGCAGGATCATAAGATAATTCAGTTAAGAAGGGACCTCAGGAGCTCTTTATTCAATCCTCATGCTCAAAGCAGAGTGAACAAGGTCACATTATGCAGAGCTTTATCCAGCCTAGTCTTGAAAACCTCCAAAGATGCAAAATGCACAGATTCTCTGGGCTCGACTGTCCTGATAGTGAAAAAGTTTTTCCTTTTCACTGGGAAGTCAGAACCTCCCATTTCAATTTAAATCCCTTATCTCTCATCCTTCCTCCACAACACTGTGAAAAGCCTGACTCAAGTTTTCCTGACAATCTCCTCATAGGTATGAGAAGACTGCTCTAAGGTCACATCCATCCATTGTGTGTTGTCCCATCCATCCCCCCACAAAGACTTCTCTTATCCAGGCTGCACAAGTCCAATTCCCTCACCTTCTCTAGAATCTCCCCCATCTCCTGTTCTTCCTCTCCACCTAACCTGACCATCCAGAAAGACTTAATTTTGTTTCAGGACTAAAAAAAAGAAAGCACTGTCTTTTTACTATTGCCGTGTAAATACATAATCACTGAAATCCTAAATTAGCAAGAATATGCTCAAATCCCTACCTTGCTAAGTCTTGTGTGTCTCAGTCATTGCTTCTTAGGGATAATATTAAAAACAGCAGTACACATTCCAGATTTTAGCATAAAGAATTATTTTGTCAGCCGCCTGACAGTTCACCCTATTCGTTCTCTACAGCTAAGGTTTTCAAGCTTCATTTATGCTACATATACATTGTTTTATGCTAAATATATTGTGTTCATTGAACTACTTATAATTTCACGCTCTTAAAATTTGATGATTGCAATCAAGACAAGCATTGCATGTAAAAACACTTTTGAGCTGATTAAGAATTCAATACTCATAATGCTGCCTTTAAACCGACTCTTAGGAAGAGTAACTGAAATAATTTTTATAAATAATTTAATCCTCATATTGTAAAGGATCTAAAATTCTTCTGTGCTCTATGAATTTGAGCTTTGTTTTGAAGTATGATTAGTCAATTTTTGGACCTCCAGAAATTTCTTCTGGATCAGGGCTCAAAATAATTTTGTATCCAAAACTTAATGACATACTTTTTAGTACTACTGGAATACAGAAGTTGGGAGAACTAACAAAATACCTCTTTAAACTCTCCGTTGTTTTTTATAAATTAGGAAAAGATACATTGATATATATGACTGCTAGACTACCTTTAAGGGTTCCATCACTTCCAGCTGGAGAGCAGACTGACCCCATGCTTCGTTCCCTTCCTAGGAAGCCAGTGACAAAGCTGTCTGGGAAATGCAATGTATGTATGAAGCCTCTGAACCTCATCCATTTCTCTCCTTGACCAGTGCATTGGTATTCAGAGTGAACAGCTCACAAAACAACCAGTTAAAGAAAAAATAAATTGTCACGGAAGAACACAAAGCAGGAGGGTATCATTCAAAGCTTGGTTATTCTCTCATGTTGAAGAGTAATGACACAGAAAATGACAAAGAAACAAAGGTTTAAGTGATGTAAATTTTAGAGCTGGACTGCTCCTGCAAACTGCTGAGAAAACTGTCGAGCTGGAAAAGCTAATATGTGCTTAATTTTACTAGTATGAGGAATTTTATCCGTGAGCATACTCATGGAGACCAATGGGACCAATGAAACCTTCTTCTACTTGGACAGGACCGGAGTTCTCAGCGCTTTGTGGGAATTAGTACTACCTAGAAGCTCCTGAGATACACAAGCATGAACGTATCTACCTGCAGCACATTGCTACTTATTTTACTTCAGCTATGCTTAAGAGTCTCTTCAGGTTAAAAATATGCTGGGGAATTAATTGCACTCCTCTTTTAATATGATTAAGATACTGGACAATATTTAGACATCATGTATCTGTTTCAACAGTATTAACTTTGCTATCTCTTCAGTTCTTTCTATAGGCAATTAAAAAAGATATGACTGAAATTCCTCCATCTTGGCCAAATGGATTGATGAATTTTAATGGAGAACATTTATTCCAACCTTTAATTAAGTTTGGCAGTCTGAAATCATTAATCTTTGCCTTGAAACTATGCACTCTATCTTGAGCATTTAAAACCTTACAACTCAATCTTGCTATAGGGTGGATGCTGGCGTGATAACGCAGCCTTCCACAAGCTGCCTTTGTGCCTTTTGAATTACCTTTCCTTTGTTCATGACATAGCACAAACCATCAGGGATTTGCCCCAGCAGAGGATGAAGCAAACCTCATTGTGACACTGCTTTGGCCAGAAGCAACCTTTTAATCTTGAAAGGCAATTGTAGAGGTTGACAGGCAAGAAATCTAATCTAACTTCTCCAGCCTACGTAAAACTTAATACAGAGCTATAGCTTAAAGAAAGAAAGGAACAAACTGCATTATCTGTGTTATTCTGCTAGATTATTCAGTGACTACTACTACAGATTTCCTTGTGAACATATTTGCAGTAGTTTAGCCTTTGAGGTGGAAATAATTTCATTTTAATATGCTTTCTGGAGCACTGCCAGGGCTACAGGCAGTATTGCAGTATGTGAGGGAATAGGAATTCTACAAGCATGAAGTGCATTTCTTGAGATCCAGATATTTTTTTCTAGGGGGAAAAAAAGAAAAAGGAGTCTCAAAGAGCACTAAAATATAAAATCTATCTGGTAGACATCTTGGACTCTTTAATCATCCATGAGAAGCCCTTATAGAACTATAGATAGTTCTTTTTTCATGCATAGAAGATGAGACACCCCAGAGAACTCTTCCCAGCAGTTGCTGTTTGGAATGCAGTGGTCAACAAAATGCATCAGCTGGGGATAATTCAAAATGATGGTGATCTCTGGGTTTTATTTAACAGCTTCAGCTGTTGTCCCAGGGTACTTGCATCCTGTGAACAGAACAAGTCTTTCTGGTGCTACCTTTGGAGCTTGTTACTGTTCCTCCCCTGAAGCTAGAATGTTTCCCCACCTCAGGGTGAACTGGTGGCTTCCCTCTTTTGGTCGCACAGCTTCAGCTCCAAGTCTGTATTGAACTGGGGTTAGAACAGTCAGAATAGCCTACAGGAGTTAAGGAATACTTTTCAGACAAAGACTACAAAGTAAAGCTGTTTTAAAAAAAAAAAATTTAAAAATCACTAAGTTTTGCAGATGCTTGAAATGTATCCCCTAAATCGCCTAATGAGGAAAAATGATTAGTTTGGAAGATTCTGATATTCTTTCCTTTCCAGAATCAGAAGTAAAAAGGCAATGTAATTGGGGAAAAATGAAAACACAAGTTTTTAATTAAGCCCCTGCCCTGTCCTACACACACACAAGAAAAGAAACATCTTTCGGGTTCCTGGAAGAACTTAAAACTTAATTTTATGGATTTATTTTTCTCTTTTTAGAGAGTGCTTAATTTTGGGGAATGGGTCTTTAGTGTGAATCACTGACTGTTCCATCATTAATTAATCATTTGGGACCCTGAATGTTTCAAAATGCTTGTGCCACTGACCTGTGGGGTTTGTGTATGCTACCAGACCAGAAGCTGTAAGTTTCCCATGGTCACAGCACAGCCCTGATGTTCAATGGGGGTGAGCAGAAATCCTGCTGGGGAAATCCTTGGATCTTCTCATCCATGTAATTGAAAGGTGTGTCTCAGTGCAAGTATACACCTTATATAGTGAAATCCTAGGCCCCCCGAACTAGGTGCTAAAGCTTCCCTGAAATAGGGGGAGTGTGTCACCCCTCCAATTTCATACATACCACCACTCACCATTGCGATAGACTAAACTGCAGATCTTGGCAACCAGACCTGGCTCGAGAAGAGCTTTAGGGCACGATTAAGAAAATGTGTGGTCCTTTTCTTTGCAGGTGGTCACTTGCTCACTCCTATGGAAGAGATTTTTGACTGTTCATCACAGTAATACCATCATATTTCAGATACACGGTTGTCTTGAGGACTTTTTTTGTCTCCATACTCAGAAGAAACAAAAAGGTAAGAAGCAGCTTACAAAAAAAATTATGTTAAAAATTCAACTGACTCTAGTAATTTTCCTTCCTGCTGCATTCCTAGAATACATTTTAAACACATGGGAAATGTGACTGCTTTATTTCTTGTCTTCAGAAATGTGAACTCTGTACAGGTTGTATTATCTGGCTGGACAACAGATGTGTCAGGATGCCCTGTGGTGTCAGGTGTAAAATCTGGGCTAAAAGATGAAGTACATAGGTCGGAACTGAGCTTACCAGCTCTTGAGAAAAGCTGGAAAGTGAGGGCAAGCCACCTGCAGTGACTGGAAACAACTAAGGGAGTCAGGGGAGTTGTGGGAAACAGAGTTTAACATCAGATAAAAGAATTAGATCGTTTCTATGAAAGGCATTCATAGCTACTTTATTTAAACCTTGAAATCGGCGAAGTATTACACCTGTCAGGATAATAAGAAAATTTGGAAGACAGCTTGTATCGACTCTGAAGCTTGTCTCAGGTTAGTTTAACTTTTGACAAAATTAAGATATATCCACTTTCTGCATCATATGAAACAAGATTTAAGTTATTGCTTTATCTTTTTTTGCCTACTTGTTAATTTTGTTGAAGAACCGCTTATTCATGCAGTTGAATGAAAAATAACCCAACAAAATATTCAATAACGTTGACCCAGCGGTTCAACCTAAAGCAGCCTATTTCTAAATTTATACCACATTTCACCCTTTAATATAATCACTCCTGTTTGGAATAGACAGTGATGAAATGATCTGACCTTTATGTATTATTACGTGATTAGTTTTTCTATATTTGCGGGAACAAAATAAAATCAGTTGCTGAAAATTCTTATTAATATTTATTTCAAGTGCTTTTGCATGTCATTCCTCCTCTTCAGGAGAGTTGCTCTACAACAGAAAAGTACTTCTCTCTTGACTACAGCTAAGCAAATTTTCATTAATATTTATTGGGCTTTAGGTCTTTTTTTAAAAATCAGTTTAATCTGCATGAAGATCTTAAGGCAATGTATTTAGACCAAGGATCTGCATTTATCATCATTGTGATTGGTTATTTCTGTTGCTCCACTGGCTGAGCTGAAGCAGTTTGATTTTTTAATTCTCCAGCAACCAGACTCCATCAAAAAAATTGAGAGCTAGCTGCTCTGATGCAAAGAGTAATGGAGATGAGTTCATAATGCTGATTTGGTTCCATAGTGTAGCGTTTGTTTTCAAGATTCACAACAGCCACCATGCTAAATTCTCAGATACTTAATCCAGATGGGGAAAAAGGACAAGACGATGTGTGAAACTCTGGCTATGTCTGTAATCATACCTTTAGCCTCCCTCAGCCTGCAAAAAGTGCCTTAAGGTAACCTGCATCATATCTGTATATCAAAGTCCCTCTACCCTCTAAATTGGGGACCAATGCAAGAGCACTGGCCTGCCAGGATTAATGGGCAGACTTTCAGTGCCTTGGTTCTAAGCCTCACCCAGCCTGAGTGTTTCGACACACAGATTGAGCTTCTCTTGACTAAATGCTTGTTTCCCTTCATGCTTGTCCTCTCTTGTCCTCCCACCATGTTCCAATGTGAAGAGCCTGACTCCATGGGAAACTGCCTCTGAAGCCATCTCTTTCCAGGCTGAACAAAGCCCCAGAGCAAGTGCTCCAGCTATGGTCAACTTGGTAGCAGCTCCCCATTGAACTTGCTTCTGCTTAATACCCTGTTTTAGCTGGGGGAGAAACCCAAAACTGGACACAGTACCTAGATGGGGTCTAGCATGTCCTAAGTAGAGATAATCCATTCCATCAACCTACTATCTGTGCTCCTTGTTCATGCAGCTCGGGATGCAGGTGTCCTTCTTTCCTGCTGTTAATACAACTAAATAGAAATCCAACCCTCTGTTTCAACCTGCAGAGTGATACTTGCTCAAAGACTGCTTCTTCTTTTGGCTTGGTTCTGATATTCTGACTGTCTGGGAACCTATTCTGCTGATTTTGGATATTTTTTTAAGGAAATTGAGCAGTTAGACTGGTGATAAACAGCAAACACAGTAAACCTGTGCAGGTCTTAAAATAAGTAAAATACATCCGCCATGTTATGTGGGAAGTGACTCTGTGAAGTCACATTCAAACAGAAAAAGCATGAAGTATTCCAGAAAGACACACTCAGAAGAGCAAGAAGTTCTAGAGATCACATGGTGCAGGGAGTTCATTTTTCTACAGCTGCAGAGCTGTTCACTACCCAAGCTGAACAAAGATGCTCTAAACTAATACAGTCAAGCCTTCAGACAGAGAACTGCTATAAGCCTCTAAAGTAATACATCTGTAAACTTCTGCTACATCACCAAACGCATTTCTCTTAGATTGAATTGTTAATGTAAGCTACTGTTTCAACAGTAAACCTGGGAGCAGCCTAAAAAAAGAAAGAAAAAAAAAATTACTATATTGCTTCCAGGGAAAGCTAAATAACTGTAGTAGAAAAGGATGTCTGATAACATGGGCAGTAGAACTTCAAGTACTATGGGAGACATTTTGTTCTCCAAACTAATCATAACCTGAAGTCAGAATGAGGGATCAAACATGACATCCAGGTCTACTCAGTGCCACAAACCCATAACTTCATCACTCAGCATAGCCATGGTGTCAAAAATGTACCAGAAGATACTGGCTATCTCCATGTCTAATTTCTTATGTGTAAAAAGGATTGAGATGGATTATGAAAGGTTGTTATCATATGAAATGGATGAAAAAAAATAATCAAAAAACCCCATGTAGCTGGCTTATTTGATTATCAGTTTTCACAAAGTGGCACAGTGAGCAGTTTAAGCTACATTAAGTTATTTCTGGGTCAAAAAGATGTTTCCCAACAGGTTGCAATGTTGACAGCATAAAAGACAGACTACTTAAGGAAAAATCATGAGAACCAGGTTGTGACTTTAAAGCAGTAGGAAACAGATGAGAACCTGGTCCCCTGCAAGATTTGTGGCTTATTTGTGAGACCAAATAAATGTAAAAGCCTTGAATAAGTGTGATTTCATATGTAGAGAAGCAAAATTAGACTACTTCTCACAAAGAATGATGAAATGTTCTTTCTGCGGTTTCTTTACCAACTTTTTGCTGGAACACAAAACCTTTAATCTGCTATCATACAAATCAAATCATCATCAGCATAAAAACACTATAGCAGGCCAGGAGTAGTGTTGCCAATATAAAATAACAGGCTTTTTTTCCTCTTCTTTTTGGTCTCTCTTTTAACTGCTTTATGAATGTTTCTTTATCACATGCTTTTGCTTTCTAAACTTTAGAAGATATACTGCTATCTTCTAGGAATCACATCTTAGAGATATTTGTCATGTACTGCATATGAATTAATTTTTATTTTTTTTTTTAAACAAAGTCCAGCTACTTCTTGACTGCCTCCTGGTAGGTGTAGCAATATGCTATTTGTTTGTTTGTCCTGAAGCTTGAAGGTAGTTACCATGAATCATGCTATCCATGTTTATTCTTGATGTACAAGCAGCACCTTCTGCTAAAGGTATCAGAGCAAACCAGACAATTCACATCACAGCAGCTTAATAGATTTAGTCATAGCATAGTTTTTTATGAACTCTTTATATTCATGTAAACGTCTGATACACTTCTACAGGAATTCTGTCATGGATGAAAGTTAGCTGAAGTCATTAACTGAGACAAAGCAAAGGGTCACCTTGTACCTTTGGAAAGGAATGTTTGTAGTTACTGTAGTACGGATGTGAAAATTTGATGGAAATGCATTAAAAATTATATCATTGCATATCAAGGAGAAAGTAAGGTTAGAACCAGGCAATGATTATTAGGATGTTTATGTTCTACTTCTCCTTCTTGTTTGACGTATGACAAGTTCTTCAGCTTATTACCTGCAAAAATCAATATATGACAACATATCTGATGCCAAATGGGAGAGTCATGAGAATGAGTACTTCAATTATTCCTTCAGTAAAAGTTGCTGTGGCACCTCACTACAGTATTATTGAACTACCAAGCAGCTATAAAACAATGCAGCTTGAAGAGCTGAACAGATGAGGACCGAGTACTCAGGGGAAATAACCGAAAGCCTGACTTTAAGGCTTTGCAAGTCTCGATTAATTGAGTAAAGTATTTCACAATAGTTCAGTATATTTGAAGAAGCCACTACAACCAGGCAAACTGCTTGAGCAGACAGTTATTACTCATAGTATTCACAGAATTCACAATAGTTCTGTTGTCTATACTTCAACTTTTTACTCAAGTATGGGATTTACTTGGACATACTGATCAGCCTGTTGACTTGGCAGGCAGCTCACAGCCATGACAAATTCTCAGCTAACACATCAAAGGGCTACACCTCCTTCAGAGCCTAGAGATGTATTTAAGAAAAAAAAAAATCCTTACTCTTATTTAAGCAATGAGAATGGAATAGAAAATGTAACCCTGCCTGAGGGTACCAGGATTTGGAATAGCTGCCTCTGTCATTCTAGAAGTAAGGTTTCATGTGCCTGAGGAGAGCCAAGGGTTCAGACTAGTGACCCTACCAGTCACCATTACTGGTAGGGTGACACTGATTGAACAGAGCTCTGGTGGACTCCAACCAGACTCTCTTGCCAGGAGAAGCTCGCACGATGAGGGAGTTGCTCTCTCTGCTCATGTTACCAGCTTTCTTCAGCAACAAAACTGCCCTAGAGACAACAGCTATAATCTGGCATCTTCTGGTAGACACTTCTGGCCCTGAAGCCATAGAATGGTAGCTGGTACTAAACAAAGAAAAAAATAATCTAGAAGACAACAGGAAAGGAGACAAGGTGAATAATTCACAGCTTACTGCAACATTAAGCATTTCACGGCTGCAATTCTCAGAAGTACTAGAATAAAGCATTCTTTTACTAGGTAGAAATTTTTTTCTTCAGCTGAGATATCAAGCCTCCCATTTCAGCAGTGATGGATGTTATTGATCACTGTCCAAAAGACTATGTAACGGTCTCTAGCAACACAATAAAGACCTTGCAACAAAGAACACTCTAGACAAGGTCTGTAGACATTGATTCAGAATAGAGACTTTTTTTTTTTCCCATATTTTGCCTTAAAGAATGGGCTACTGACTATAATGTCTGCTTCCTTCCAATGCAAGAGATGTGGCATTTTAAGAAATGAAAACATCATCGTGCTTCTTTGACCAGTCTTAGTTGAGCTCCCCCCCAGCACATGGATATTAGTCAAAGAATCCATCTAGCATGCAACTTTCCTTAATTAAAACCCAGAAAGTTCAAATTACAGTTTCCCAGGGGCTGTGCAAGGGCTGGAACGGAGGAGGAAGCTGTATGCTGGATCCACTACAGTTAAGCAGAAATGATGTCAGCTGGGCAATGCAATTAATGCCTGGTGACGCTGCGCCTGGAAACCATCACATCCGCTCCTCTCCAAACTAACAGTATTTCAGGTGCTGAGTCTTTACAAGATAAATACTGGACCTTTCAGAGCAAGTATTCTGATGATGCTCTTTGCTGCGTTTGGCTTTCCCAGAGTGTACTGCTTTGTAGAAGCAGCAATCCCATTACAAAGTGATAGAAAGAGTCTGGAGTTGGCATGGATCTGTTCTTTGACTATTTTGATACGGTCTATGGTCTGTTTTCTCTGCCTTACCTGCACGGTCCTACCATCTTCTTCCCTGAAAGTGAAATATACCAACAGGAACTTGCAAAATGTTGCCTTTGTGTGGTGTTAGCATTCCCCAGAGCCTAGTATGCTACACATCATGTGACAAGTCTCCTTTCCTCCCCATTCTGCCAGGAGTACTCATAAACAAATGTAACAATTACACACAAACAGGAACTGTGTATATATAACAAACAGAAAAAAAAAATTACAAAAATGAAAACAATCTCTGAAGACTGTTTTAGATGACAACTATTAACTAACATACCAAGGAAAAAAATCCCCACTCTTGGGCAAATTACTTTGGACAGGCAAATACAACCTTTTTTTTTTTTTTTTTTTTTTTTTTTTTGAGTGAAATAAACTTCTCATCAGGATCAAAATGCAAGGTTCTAGCTTCTTTTAACTAAATAGGTTTTCCCTTATGGGAAGGAAGCATCTTAGATTTTCATAAAAAAACAAACAAAAGGGAGTAAGAGCAAAATGCACACAGCGCATACTAATCCAACATGATTTTGTAAGATGTTCAAACTTGTAACTGATTTTTCATTTTCTTCTGGGAAAAGACTGTCGAGCAAGGTAAGCACTGTACAGACACACTTTTACTCTTTAAGCCTGCATGTCTATTAGCATTCCTTCCTGCAGCAGAATTGAAAGCAGTCACAGTACGTTTCACACCTGTAGCTAGGAGACTTTTCTGATTTTGATAGCTGGGTAGACAACGTCCTTATGATCTGCAAGGCTGGGTGTAGTGTTTTTTGGTTTTTTTTAATTTGGGTTGTGTTTTTTTTTTTTTTATTTATTTTTTTGCTCCTTCTACAAGAAAGGGAGCATTTTTCTAGACACTCAGTCTTCTTTTTGCACATTTTACTCAACCACCTGAGCTTGCGAAGTGGTGCATCTAACTCTTTTAAATCATTTAACGTGAAAAAACACACACCTGACCAGCTCAAAGACAGCTCAGGAAGCTCCAACATCTCTGAAGACAGCTGCTGACGATGCAAAGGATCAAACCTGTGCCTGCAGAACCCAAAAACCTCACACCTGCAGCAGGTGTTTTGGCGGAGGCGGGGAGCACCCCGGGGGGGTCAATCCAGCCCAGCCAACCTTATCTCAACCCGGGAAATAACTTTTCCCGGTAACTGCCGTGTGCTCGGCTGTTCCATAGCGCTCGCTGCCGCTCGGCGGCCGGGGAGGTGACACACACACAGCCGGTCCCCTGCGGGGCTTGTGCCGCCGGCGGGACCGAGCTCTCGGCGGTGCGGGGGAGCTCGGCGACACAACCGAGGTCGGCGGG
>JAOXNG010000026.1:67616469-67627777 GCA_028566535.1 Scolopax minor | reverse complement strand
GAGGGACCAGCCTGAGGTCCAGATTCTTCTGGTTCTTGGCAGTTTTTGACCCCGAGATACCACAGATGGGGTCCTAAAAGAAAGGAGTGCTCCTTTACTCAGGTCTTTGATGGGTTCTGTCCCCCTAGTTAGGGAAAAGCAGAGGTCAGGTGCCTGAGCACACCGGTTCTTTACCACAGTTGCTTGGATTTCCAGGTGTGATTTAGAAGTAGTAGACTTAATTGCTGGGTAGGAATTAGAAGTGGGGAAGTCGTGAATTTGCCTTCACCTGTGCTCTGCTTGCAGGGGTTCTGTGCCCCTTTCGTGCCCCAGGCTGTTAAGATGCATTTTTGTGCTGCTGAAGAAGCAGCCGGGCTTGCTGTTCTTTATTGGCTTGGATGCTAAAGAATCATTAGGATCCAGACAAAATAAAAGTTTATTTTGCAATCTGGAATGAAGATATTAAAAATACAGATTTGAAAGTAAAATAAAGGATTTAAGAAGCAGCTACAGTCCTTCTCATGAGGCACAAAGCTATAGCAGGAGTTTTATAAGCTGCTTCCTATTCAGGATCGAATGAGATCTTTGTGTAGGTTTATGTTGCGAATTACTTTCTTCCTCCTCTAAAAGTACCCTTCTTCATACACGTGATCCATCTACACTGGCATGTATGCCAACACGTTCCCCACATGCCACATACAGTGGTCACATGCGCGGTCGTGATTGTTAAAGGACAACACCCGGCATCGTGTGTCACCCCTTTATTATTTTAAGTGTAGGGGATAAACGGGGCCTTCTTGAAGTTAGCTTACACATCGAGCGAGAAGGAAGCTAAAATTATTAGCACCCAGAGGAATCGTTGGGAACTGATAGCCTTTTGCAATTTAGTCTCTGCAGAGAGGTTACAGACACTTCTGCATGCGTACAAGAGATGTTCTATGTTTGGCATCGTTTTAGGTTGAATGCCAACTAATTAGTCATCTAGCAAAGATGCTTTTTGAGCATTATCAGATTTCCAAAATTAAACAACTACTAAATATGTAACATGACATGCAGTTTATGTTGATTTTTATTTTAATACAGTTGTCTTTGCAGGATATTTTGCAAGAGTAGATCTTTTTCCTTAATAAGTGTTGCAGACTTTCAGCAAAATGCTACCAAGGAGAAAAAGTTCATTGTATCTCCTTGAACTTCCATAACATCAACGTTGAAGTAAATGATAGAGAGAGGAAAAGAAACCTCTCAGATTTCAGGCTGGGGAAAACACTTCTGGGTGAATATTTCACAGAATGGATATTATATTGCTTCTGGCTTCTTCCTTCCTTCAGACATCTAAACCACTCATCTTTGAGTTTTGAACTTTTTAGTAACACATGGAGGAAAAAAAAAAGCTTTATTTTTAAAAATGATTCCTGCCTCCCTACCTCCTTACAGCAAAAATTGTCTTCACCTTATTTGACAAGAACAGCTTTCAAAAAACCATCCAAACCAAAAACAACCAGAAGAAGAGATGTCTGCAATTCGTTAGATTTGACTTTTTGACATAGCTCAGAGTAATAACTATGGATTAGTTATTAAAATGTACATTATCCAAATCAAATTTTCCCTGTATTTTGGGTGGGTTTTTTGGCTGATAAATCTCTGTGACAAATGGGACTTCATCTTCAAAGTGGGTCACTCACTAGTTTGGGAATATTTAGAGATGGATAGTATAGTGTGTTTTTGTAGCGTTAAAGCTACGTCACTTTCTGATGTGCAGCAGAATATTTATTTTTGTTTTATTCTTGAAGCTGATTCACCATCTAGTTTTCACGTGGCTCAAAATGAAATGAAAGTTTTATTTTAAGAACAAAAGGCCACATGGAGGTCTGATGCTGATTTTAAACTTCAAATCAATGGAAACATTTCTAATTCTGGCGCAAATGATTTTTCAAATCAGATTTGGGGAAGTAGCCAAATTCTGAATTTTGTTGGCATCTTCTAAAGTTACCACAAATAACAATTCATGAAGATTTTTTACTTGCAGAGCGAGGTAGAATATGTTAGATTTTGGAGATTTCCTAAAACTGCATCTAAATTCTCCATGCTGTCATTAATTAGCACAATTTTTGATAGTTGCGGAGGAGAAGTTAAATTGCCCAAGCATGCTTGCAAATGTGGAGATGGTCTCTCAGGAGGGATTTGAACCTCAGGGGAGTACACAGAAACTTGTCTTCGTACTTCTTATGCAGGAGCATGGCATGTGTTGAGGTTTAATAGAAGAATGAAGTTCCCCGTGTTATTGGATTAACACCTTGCATTCCCAAATCACTTTATTAAATGGATTTAAAAAACCTAAAAAGTTTCTAAAGAGTCACTTACTAAGCACTGTGAGGTTTGGCAGTGTAATAAACAAAACCAGAAAGGTTTATTAAAAAGACTGTTAAAGACCATTTGGTTAAAAGTTCCCGTTAAGTTTAGGGGAGAAGGAGTCTCAAGAAGCAAGAGAGAAGTGAAACATAGAATGGTTCTGTTTGGAAGGGACCTTCAAGATCGTTGAACTCCAGCCCCCAGTTTGAGGCAATTGAAATAAAGAGACTTCACCTGGAAATTTAATGAAACAAAGCAGAATGGGCAGTTTTGTATAGGCAAGAAAAAAAAACAAACAAGTGCTGTCAGGAAGACTTCAAATGCATCAAGAGTTTTGAATTTCAGTAGAGGGAAGGCATATAGGGACTAATGAATGAAATAATACTGTATGATGTTTGAAAAGAGTGTGGTGGAAATGAAGTCAATTCCTTTCCCTACACTGTATGCTCCATTATACCATTATCCTGAATTTCAGAATGCAGTTTGTAATGCATGTGGGTTTCCTGGTCAAAACCACTCTATAAGAACAGGGTGTTTACAGGAGGCACTTGCAGTGTGATTAATTAAAAGCATTATCTGCTGGAAAACTTCAAGAGTGTTACCACAGTGCTATTTTGAGTCTGCTGTAAAACTTTGAAGCAAAAGCATTTCTGGTTATACCCTGACTCCAGTTTTCACCTGCTTTTAAAAATTTTGTGTATGACACGAAGGAAAACTACGGAAAGTTGCAAAAGCTGTATTTTCTCTGAAAATCCCCTTGTTGCCTTTCTACTGGTGATTAGTTTCAAAGTGACAGTAAAAGTCCACAGACTTTTTAAAGGGGGTTTATTTACTTGAAGTAAAAGACCTGGGTTTGATTTGCTATTTTAAACGCTTGCATGGTTTCAGACTTCACCTGAGCAACTCTCCACATAAGCAGGGGCTTGTGAGGTCTGATTCAAACTTGTCACTTTAATGACACAGTAACTCATCACACGTAAGGCTGCACTTAGGGAAGTCAGAAGGCAAGGAGGGACTGAAGCTGGTGAGGGCAGTATCGCTTGTGTGCTGCCATGTATCTGCTAATTTTAAGGAATTGTGCCTTTTGGAGGCACGTCTCATCTCTGGCATCTTGCTTTTAATGGCCAGTTGTGCAGTGAGACCAAAGAAAGAAGGGTGTATGTGACTCTCTTTAGGTTGAGTCTCTTAGGTTGCCTTAGGCTCTTAGGCCTAGGCTCTTAGGTTGACTGCAAATCCTGCTGGTGTTAGTTCTGAAGTAACTGACAACATCACCCACAGGATGCTGCTGCTGTGGTGTGGTTGCCCATCGGTTGGTGAAAGCTGGACCTCCCTCCCCTCTTAGGCTCTCTTTATTTGTGTGAGGTGGAGTCTGGCACGATTGCATGTCTCACTATCAGCCTGGGAAACGGTGATAGCTCTGTGGCTTCCTGATTGGAAGTTGCCATATACACTGGCTCATGAGTAGAAGGAACAGGACCCTGTTCATTCATTTTCCTTTTTCTTTTCTTTTCTCCCTCTCTTCATATTCTTTCTCAGTCTATCTCATACTTGTTAAAGTGCAGCGGAGTACTTGGTGGAATTGAATGTGTTGGCTGTTGTCTCTCCGAAGAAGGAGCCCTAGGAGAGGTTTTGTCTGCCCTTTCTAGGCTTTGAGATACTCAGCTGGGGAACAGCATTTCTGAAGAGTTTCATTTCCTGATGCAGGAGGAATGACACTAGTCAGAAAATAAGCACAGAATAGATTTGAAGAGCAAAGACCATTCTCTGTTTTTAGAGAAAAGAAAAATATCTACGTGATTATCTGTTCTTATGAGGAAGTCACTCATACATTCATGGTTCCATTGCTCGGCATAATAGATACTGTAATTTATTTTTATTCTTAGATTGCAAATGCACTTGAAGTGAACAATGTAAATGAAGCTGATGGGTTTTTTTTCAGGCAGTTGTCCAGTCTTCCTCAGCTGGTGAGAGTAGATGACTCAAAGGCTTAACAGGATATGGTGTTAGATACCTGTAGTTGTCTGTTTTGAATTTGGCCAGGTTAGTAATGCTTGAAGTCATTACCATCTGTCTGTTGTTCAGTGACCTGTATAAAATTAGCTGATATTCTTAGTCCAGTTCTTAGTAGACAGGTGTCCACATCATGAAAACTGGCACCAGTATCAAGCTTCTTGGCTGTCTCAGCAGAGATTATCTGCTGATAAACAGGCAAAGAAACAGTAATTTCCTCATTTTGGAGGTATGTTTTTCCCTTTTCAGGGTTCAGACATGCTGATGGATGAACATATGTAGAAACAAAGGTTATTGTGTATTGCTGTGTTTATTGTATTTGTCTTTTGGCAGAGAATGTAGCCCATGTGTTTGAATACCACATTAATTTTTTAAAAATGCCCTACCTAGTTATTTTGGCTTCCTAATTGAAATCTTACATATAGCAGGTGTCCTCAGTTGTTCTTTCTGATAGAATGAAACAAGAGAACATGCTTCATATGATGGCTTTTTTTTCTTTTTTCTCTTTTTTTTTTTTAACTTTTCTTCTCTGAAAAGATATAAACTCTATTCAGACAGCAAGAATTTGGAAAGAGAAATTACAAAATCTTTCACATGTAGTTATATTTAAAAAAAAAAATCTGTAGCAACTCCAGGTTTTTTTTAGATGTAGCTGTAGGAACTGATGTAATATAATTTCATGTAGTTTATGTATCCTGGGACTGGTCTCATAATAGCAGCAATAACTGCACTTAGCATTTAAATTGTACTTTGTATGTTGAAACCTTTGTACAGGCTTGCTTGCTAATGTTCCCGATTGGCTGCGTGGCTCTTGATGGCAAAATTTGCAATATACAGAAAGCCTGTGCAGGATTTGACTGTTTATATACAGTGGAGATCTCTGCAGTGACAGTTGCCTATGGAGACGCGGGGATAATGGAGCCCAAAAGTCTTTCGCTGGGAGCTGTGCTGCAGTTCAACCCATATGTTGGCATAAAATGCATGGGAGAGCTATCTTATGTTCCTCTTCACAGGGTTAGGGCCTGGCATCGCTTCTTCAGCCCACGTGTAGCATCTCTATCTAACACTGAACTATTCTGGCTTTTTGCAGGGGTTGCTTTTAATCCTGCCTGAGCTTCTTTAAAGTATATTATCTTGCAAGCAGTGATTCAGACTTAACTGTTCCCACTGCAGTGTGTAGGACTCTCCTCCTATTTCATTGACATAAAAATACACACCAGCATGTTATAAATAGTTCCTCAGTATTCCTGAAGATTTATGGTGGATAGATGCTTTCTGAACATCCATTGAGGGATAAGCCCAAATGGTCATATGTAAAGTTAATTGGCCTTCTTACAACTCGCTGCATTTTATTGCCAGTAATAGAGTGTTAAGGATTCTAATAGGATCTTCTGCTTGCAGAGCCTGAGTTGATTAAGTGGTGCAACATGTTCATTTCAGAGGGCTGCTTAAATCACCAGTAAAAGTAGGTTAGGTGACTACAGATCACCTCCTCGTTGTCAGGAATTCCCATGATTAATAATAATTTCAAAAAAAAGAAGCAGCGTGACTCACTATTTGTACCCCCGCTATTGTTACCCACTGGAGTTATGTTTTCTTCTAGAACAAGATAAGGGGGTAGGTTTTGGTGTCGCTATAGATACTCCTGGGCTGGCATTAAGTGTTGGGATGTGCTTAGAAAATCCAAGATTTGGCCTTCGCAGTTGTGAACTGGTGATGTAGGTGGAAGACGTGGAGCACGACAGGGCTGCAACTGGAGAAAAAACATTAGGGAGATAATCAGCTTCGCTGGCCCTTGCTGCTGCCTTCACTCCTGACAAACGTTTTGATGTTTGACTGAGCTTTTGGGTGCAAAGCACGTTGGTACTAGCTGGATAACTATTACGATGCCTAAAATATTTCTAGATCCTCTTTCATCTGCTATTTTCTAGTGGCCTAAAATGTCATTTTAGCATTTGTTTTGTCACTGCACTTCCATCATGCTGAGCAAGCAACCAAAAGTAAATTTTATTTCAGCCTTATTTTGTGGCTTCATTATTGTCTGAGAGTTTCTGTTTCCTTCTTTCTCATGGGTCCTACGAATAAATACAGGTTTGAGAGCAGAATAGCAGTTACTGAAGAGTGAACTCAAGTATAATTTTAGTCCTGTGCTGCTGCTATAGGATTTCTAATAGCATTAAATCGTAGGCTTGCTGATTTGGAGATTAGCTTCTTGGTCTTAGTTCTCCCCTTCTTTTTGAGAAACTCCAAAAAATAAACTTACCAAAAATCTCAAAACATTGATTGCCCATGAAGCTGTAATCATTTAATAAAAGAAAAGAAATCAATGCCTGAGAAGCAGCTCATGCCTGTGGCAAAAATCTGTCCCTTTGCCTAATTTCATATGATTATAAAATTTCAGTGTTCTGATAACTAAAGAAAAGAAGATATTGCCAGAGGAAAGCAGTTGAAGGTTTGGGGTTTTTTTATGAGGAGTATCCTGTTTAGTTTCTTAGAACTGACAAATAAAGTGGTTCCTGACAGGGATTCAGGAACTGAGTGCAATATTCAGTTTACTCTAATTACTGAGTTACAGGGACTAATTTCTACATTTTATTATTAAAGCTACATGGGAAAATGACTTTTTAATTTCTATAGAACTTTGATTTCAGAAACATTTCAAGTTCAGGTGAAGTAAATACCGCAGATAAATGTCTTCACTTCCATTATCTTGATAACTTTAGTAAGAATTTTCAGGTCTCTTGGGGATCTTCTGCTTGCCAAAAATAATTATATTCAGGAAATATAACTGGTCTACGTTGTCAGTAAAATGGTCAAACCACTCATGGATTTCCCTGACCTAATGAACACTTTGTTATTTGTAGAAAGGGGTGCAGCTTCCATTTGACACTGTAGAGAGCAACCCATTGCAAAACAAATTGCATGGTGTGAAAGGGTGTTATCTGGAAGTTGGGAGTTTCTTCTTTACAAATTTTCCAGACAGACATGTGAAACTATCCAACTTTCCAGGGACTGCTGAGCTACTAAATGTTGTAGGGTGAATTTTCTTTAGAAAAAAGAAAAAAAATGTCCTTCTGTGAAACTGTAAACATTCAACTGTCGTTTTTTTGACATTTAGCTGAAAAATTCTTAGCTGTTCTTCTCTACGTTAACTTGCAAACTGTTTAGCGAAATCATCTTACGTGGTTTTATTTTACTTTTTGTTCGCAGTTTTTCACTTGTTCTAGGTGCAAGAAGTATAGGTTCCCTGTTTTCCAGTTGCTTATTTCTTTTTCTCCTTCTAATATTTGATTCAAAGCGACATCTGTGATTTGTATTTTTTTAATTTATTTTTTCTTTGCAAGGGGGACATGTTCTTCTGCTGCTCACATTTTTAAGTCTTTCCTCCTTTCATTTTTAGAGTGCAAACACTATGATAAAACCTGAATGAACAGACTTGAGCCATTTATCCTCTTTAGAAATTGGACTTGTAGGGGTTTAGGAACTATGGTTGTGAATTTTCAGATTGTAATATTTTTTTCAAACAGATACTGTTTGGTAAGGCCATCGGCAGATTTTTCTTTCTTTTTTTTTTTAATTTATGATATGAGTTAATTACCTGAATTAAGCCTTTAGCTAGTGCTTTGATCACAGGATCATCATCGTAACTGGTAATGATTAGCAGTTTCCCAGCCTTTTACATTGGGAGCAGACCTAAATCCCAGTGAAATTAGTTAATGCATATGTTCTTTGGTTTTAGGGGAACTGTAGAGTGTACTGTAGAGTAAATGCCCATCTGAAACTTCAGGGTGTTTTGTTTTGTACTAAAGGAAACGATATTTTAAAATGAAACTGCGTTCTCTGACGAGTGCTGTGTGATACCCATCTTTAAGGCCTCTGCTCTGTGCACTGTTTTGAACAGTGTCCCAAGTATCACTAGTTCCTTCAAGAAGGTGTTTGTCGTAGCATTTGGACCTAGATTCAGACTCTCAAAAATGCTTAGATATCCAACTTTTACTTTGATCTTTAGTATTAAAGCACTTAAGTGCACCTCAGGACATGGATGCAGTTCTTGATACTTGCAGTACTAAATCGCCTAGTGCATGGCATGCTTATATCTATAGTCCAGTTATTATCAGCAGGACTGAATGATAGTAATAAATGCCTTGGGGAATGTGGATTTCCCAGATTCGGTGCTTGTTGTTAATTAGCATGGTGTTTTTAGCGAGCCTTTTAATTTTTTGGCATCTGTTTTCTTATCCTTTGAGTCAACATTGGTTTTCTGAATGGGGATTTGCATGGAAATGCTGCTTTTGATTTTCTTATGTGGTAAAGGGGATTGAGCAGTGCTTGTTATTAGAGACTTATCTGAAATGACCTGTATTTGCATTTTGCTCTTGCTCATCCACAGAATCCTCAAAGTGATAGCTGTTCACACGCCAGGATCATTTTTGGGAATTGTTGACCTGCAAAATTCAAATTTTCTTGCTCACTTCCTTTTCATACATTAGGTCCTGTTACTGAAGTCAAAACAGATATATATGTCACCAGTTTTGGACCTGTTTCTGATGTAGAAATGGTATGTATTCCTGGGATTAAAAATGCCATTTCCTGGTTCTTAGAAACCATGAACTGCAGTAAGGAGTGGATGCTTCATCTGTACTGTTCTGTCAATCATGCAAAGTAGACAAGATTAGTAACAGCTTAATTTACAGGTTATAATTAGATACATCAGGCCTGATTCTGGTCACACTTTCACTGCTTTTTGGCTGGCTTAAGGAATTAGCTTCATGGGATTTAAAACAGACTGTCATGGTATAGGGGCAGAATCAGGCCTTCTGGAGAGCATCTAAATCAGCCTACTGTGGGGAAAACATGTAATATCTTTGAAATTGCCTTTTCTTTCTGAAACCTGTGTTATTCTCAGGTGAATAATAATGACATAATTTCACAAATACTTGTTGACATTTTCATTTCAGATGAATGTTCTTTACTGATCTCTGTGCCCCTTTTAGCATCACTTTCAGCAAATGTTTGACTGATAAAAGTTTTCCTAAGTGTCTGCAGAAATTGAATGTCAAAGTGACGTGCATGAAGTAGTCACGGAAGAGAAACATTACATTTGCACGTACTGTTATTTGTACCTGAATGGCATCTGTATTCACATGAGGTCAAATCCAGCATAACTCTCATCAACTTCTATAATCTAGTGGTATACCCTTAAATCATACAATAGTTTCCTTTTTTATAAAATATCCAAGAAATCACATGCAAGTAACACATCCGTATGTGCTGAACTGCACTTCTTTAAGGGAAAGGCAGTTTCAGGGCAGTAACTTTCTTCCTATACAGTGCTGTCATGCACTTTGTGGTGAACCTAATGTGGTTCTATCATGGGGAAAAGTATTTGACAGCAAGGTATTTTTCCAAGGCTTAGATTTGTGACAGCAGTCTCATGTTGAAATGCATCTTACCCCTTCAATGGCTGTCATGTACAGTGTGATGCTGTTCAGCGTGACAAGGGGTACAAGAATCTGGTCCCAAGAAAATCTAGGAATGTGTACCCCAAGTCTAAAATGAGGCATCTCCCATGTTTCACCAAAGCATTTGACGTGGTGCCATGTGGGAAATTATTATTCATATTGGAGAAGGCAGGAGGAAGAGCAGGGACTGAAGGTAGGCGAGGAACTGGCAAAAGGAGGTGTAATAATCTCTTTCATAATTAGGGATTCATTAGGAACCTATTCAGGGATCCAGGAATTGGTTTTGGAATGATTTTTAGTTAATGTATGTATTAGTGACCCAGTGTAATCTGAATGTGGCTGCCCTCATAAAACTTGCTGAAACAGCAAAATGTGATGTGGTCTCAGTACAGAGGATGACGAGAATGCTGTTTTAGAGCTGGGTTACTTTCATACCCAGTGTAATGAAAAGGGTAGAAATCTTATATTACAAAATCTATCACATAGAAGCTAATAAGAGAAACTGCTAGTTATGAGCTATGAAGTCATCAGCAAGAAATGACACTAGAATGGAGACTTCTCTTAGCTCAAACCACAGTGGAGGATGCAGCCATGCAAAAGAAGGCAGATGGAGTTCCAAGATACACTACACTAGTAGATGCACCTCCTTGTCCATGTGAATAGGTACAGCCCTACAAGTAGTTTCAATGATTACATTATGCAGAAAAGTTTGAGAAAGTAGAAAGTCAGAAAACACTGTTTGGCTTCACAACGAAACCACAGCTGTAAATTATAAAGGACGTAAAACTTTGTGTTACTTTTTTCAATGCCACATGATGCTTTTTCTGTGAAATGTTCTAGCTTCCAGAAATGAGAAATACATTTCTTCATCCATTCATTCTCATATGATTTCTTATGATGTGCCTGTGTCTGCAGTTCTGCCATTGTTATTTGCATGTTGGGTTTTTTTTTTCTGGAGAATCTGAATGGCTTTTCTGAGGAATTTAATGAGATAGTTACATAGTTAAAACCAAATGCATATATATGCATATTTATCCTTGTTTTGTGGGATTGGCAAAGAAAATATTTAGCTTTCCTCACTTAAAAAAAAAAGCTTACTTTCCATCAGTTTAAATTAAATTTTCTTTTCTGACTTTAAAGTGGAAGTAATCATTTATTCTGGTATTTTTAATTTAGCCATCAGCAGAAAATCTGTGGATATATTTTCTTTAGAAATCTGTTGACACTTATTGTCAGAGATCATTTTGTTTCCAGTTGACTACAAATTCAATTGCCTGCTTCCTGCAACCTAATTAGATTAATTATTCCTTAACGATTAAATATGTGTAGCAATTTATTGATATGACTAATGTGAGAAATCAAGCCATTAAGGAGTACACAGCACACTTCAATTGGTGAAAATATATTTGTGTAGTGGACTTAGCATTTGCTTTAGTACTGATTTCTTTGCTCCTGAGGTATTGCTGGTTTTTACAGGAGATGCTTCTTTATTAACTCTGGAAGAAATA
>JAOXNG010000026.1:67553002-67564765 GCA_028566535.1 Scolopax minor | reverse complement strand
CCTTGAACCCCTCCAGGGATGGGGCAGCCACAGCTTCTCTGGGCAACCTGTTCCAGTGCCTCACCAACCTCACAGGAAAGAATTTCTTTCTGGTATCTAATAATCAGCAGCAGCTCCTGAGCAGATTTAACAGTACAGATGCAGGGCTAGGGAGGCCTCTGTTTCATTTCTGTTTTGGAGGCACAAAGAAAGATCTTTCTCCTCTCTCCAACCTTCCAGGTCTCAGGCTAACTCACCTGGAGGATGGTGGTCATCTTTCCCTTGCCATCAAGGGGATTCATGCAAGTCTTGCAACTAATTTTGGAAGAGAAGAGGCTTTGCTGGAAAGGCATGGGAAGGCTCTGCAGCTCTCCACCCGTTTCCAGCGGGGGAGAGTTCTGCAGAGGACACCTTCCAAGCCAGCTGACCATAGAATAGCAGACATGTGCTGTGCAGTGCAGGTCCTCCACTGTGAGCAAGGAGGGGGCATTTCAGAGTGTCCTTCTGCTAGCACTTACTGCTGTGGTTTGGATCTGAAGATACTCAGACCTACCATGTTTCCACAGAAAAACCATTTAAAGTTGTTTTTTTCCTGTCATTTTAGAAGATCCTTTTATAAAAACATAAAGGATTAGTCTTCAACAGGCAGATAACAATGTGCTTTAGATTAATGAGAACTGAACCCTTATCGCTTGCTGTACTGATTGTAGGAGATGAACCCAACTGCCTCCTTTCAGGCTGCATTTCAACCTTCAGCAGCGCTTCTAAGCCCGAGTGTCATTTTGCGTATCCCTGACAACATTAGATTTAAAATTTCCTTTTGACTATTCTGTTCTGCTGGGAACAAACTGTAAAGCTAACGCCTTTGCTAGGAAAGCCTCTTCCAGGTAGTCTGAGAGTTTATTCTTCAATTTAAATGTAGTCTCATTGTCTTGCCCAACCTATGTAAAGAAAACTGGAGACTGGATTAAAAATTAACTCTCTTTCCATCTCTTTTTTCATCTCCCTCCCATAGTAGGCGTTTATATAAACTGAGATTTAATTCTGAGCAAGCTTGTAAATATTTTTATTAGTGTTTGGAGAAAAGATTCATTTTAGATATGGAGTTTGGTAAGAATAAAGAAGAATGTTTGTCTTGAAGGTGTGCCCTGTGCTCTCACCTAAAGAAGGGCAAATGGTTTTCTTGTGTTGACTTTAACTTAATGGAGTCGATCTGGTCCATTGCTTTTGGTGAAAAACGAGACAGCTGGGGATATTTTAATTAAAGTATTTGTGGTCCTCACTGATCTGACTGGTAACTCACTGACAACACATCCATACTGCCATCCCCTTTCTTCCCTGGCTGTTCCCTCAGACCACGCAGGTGGCATTGTCCCACTGGTGGTAAGAAATGTGGGGGAAGGAAGGTGGAGGTAGGACCTGGGCCTCAGGTAACCCAACTTGATCTCATGGAGATTGTCTCTGCCAGAGAACTTTGAAGTAACACTACTGTGGCAGTAGCATGGCACCTCTCTTGTGAACATGGCTATTTTGATACCTTTGACTGTGTTTGCAAAGTTCTCGTGTCTTAAAGAGCACAAACATCTAGTTTGTCTCTTTGTTTTTCCCTTAGTATTCACAGTTTGCTCTGGGCACTTGCAGCATTTAGGAAGAATATCAGTCTGATTTGTTGCCTGCAAGAGAGTCTAATTAAAATGAGAGAGCAGGATGGGACCTGATGACACACAGTGCAGCTGAGCTGCTCCCAAAGCTGAACATGGCAGCTGCAGTTTTCGTCATTTGCAAAGCCTCAGCCAACACGTTGGCCCACAGAGTTAAAATAAATGTCTAATTACGTTGTTTAATTATTTCAGTTCATGCTTGCAAAGTACTGCAAAAGATAGGAGAGAAACACAGAGATCACCGTGACTTATTGGCCTGCCAATAAATGATGGTAATCAAACGATGATAATTCTGAGCCTGGTTCCTCCCTTCTCCCTGCCTGGTGATCAGGTTGCAGGGGAAGGTGTGTGTGTGTGTATGTGTGAGCTTGAACCAGTCTCCAGCCCTCTCCCCTCCCCTGTCACCCAGCACTGACTCACGGCACCGTTTTTCAGCATGATGCTAATTAACTGCTGAGCAGTGAGATACTGCAAACGCTAAGAGAAAAGACAGGAAGAGACTTCAAAGCTGTTTACCATTTTCTTTTTTATTTTTAAAAATCATATTGTGAACGTGATAAAAGAAATATCTAATCACTGCTTTCCTGATCCAGCAATTTGTTGTGTGCAGGGAGACGTCGCTCGAGGTTATTCTGGGGTGAGAAGGTTATGGCTTTCTTCTATGCTTTCCATAGAGTGGTTATTCCCAAGGAGAGGGGGGAAATGTGGATTGCCGTGTTAAGTCTGGTGGCTAAACGTAGACAGGGGGGCACTAGCGTGCCAGGTAGAGGAAAATCACTGCAGTGAGAGAGGCTGAGGTCCCCACATCAGAGCAGCCTCTTGGGAGGTGAAATGTGTTAGGTCTAAGGCCAGTTTGGGACATGGAAGGCAAGTGAAGATCTTTTCACCCACAGGTTAAGCAAATGCCCTTGATTACAGTGATGAGGACAATTAGGTGTTTAAGACTCTCTGTAGTTTAGCCCATACCCTTAAAATTATTTGCCAGTAAATAGTTTAATACAATCTAGATTAATGAGACCAATTTGTTTGTACAAAGGTTGTATATCAATTAGGCTGTTTGTGAATCAACTGTTCATCTAAATTATCTTAACCAAGAGCACTGGAAATGAGGTGACTTTCTGCACAGGAATGGTTCCTGCTGATTGTGAGTATTTGCTTAAGGTGTGGCCCACTACAGCTGTAATGTGTTATTCTTATTTTGCCATTCTTCAAATAGCTCAATAGCAAATGGATGTTGAATTGCATTATCAAAAAGTAGGGAAAAAAGTCTTTAAGAAGGACTTCTCCTTTTCATCTAAGTCTACTTGTCTCTTTTTTTCCTAATGCTAAATATCTTCCTGTCCCCAGTTAGGGAAATTCTGCACCACATGAATGAAGATTATTAAAATAGTCAGTGCCTTACTGTTCAGGGGATACTTGGAACACAGTTTGCAGTCATCAAACTCATGATTAATGCATAAAGAATCTGTGACTGCAGGTGATGAACTTCATGAGCTCTCTTGAGAATATTGTTTTGTTCTTGCTCAAACTGGATCTCATGGTTCTGGCATCTATACTGAAATCTCCTCTGTTTCAAAGGTAGAAGTAATAGGAGCGGAAAATAAAACCTGGAGCACTGAGATGCCAGGCCTATTCAGAATCCAAAGTTCTGGCCTTTTTGTAATGATGCACATTTTGCCCTGCAAAGGGATTTACTGTAATAACAGTCATTAATTATTGCAAAGAGAAACTGGCAGTAGAGGAAAAAGAATTTTCCCCAGAGTTTTGTGTCAGTTTGCTGCTGATCTCTCTTCATCTAATGTAATATTGGTACTACAAACGATGACTGCATACCATAAAAGTCAACTGGAAAGCCAATTGATTTCTTAATACTTCTTTTGGAGCATGTGGTCAGCCGTACTCTCATTTTTCCAATCAAGGCTTTCTGATTTTAATTCTCTATTTCTTCCCCAAATGGTTGCTTTTTGTGCTTGCTCTTACCTTTCTCTCAATAATACAGTTAAAATCTCTCAAATCTCTGGAGCTGTTGATTTTAAAATGTCACAAAGCTCTGCCACTTGGTTATTAATTTATGGGCCAAGCAAACAAGGGCTATGTGCAGCCTTGGGGCATGCAGGGGTTGTTATTAGGGTCCACATAGGAGTTTTTGCTTTTTTTGCTGCTAACTACTGTATCTGTCTTCATTACATATTGCTGCTTTATGTTATGGAGCGGGATGGAGGCTTCTCTGTCGACCTTTCTAAACAAAATTAAAAAAATGTGTCATGATCTAGTCCTAAAAGGTTAATGTGCAAATAATCAGGAGACAAAACTGTGGGGAAAAAAAATAATCATTCCCTGCCAACAGAGACAGAGTGTTGCAATAGTAAGGAATACCGAAAGTTTAAATTAATCCCTTGGCAATAAAAAAAATCCTTCATATAGTGAGTTCCTCTATTTGACTTCTTCTGGAATACCAAGAGTAGCATCACTCAGGGGCCAAAACATATTTTCTCTACACACATATTTCAAGAACATTTGGATTGTTAAATCAAAGCATTTTTTCCAACTATTTAAACTTAGAACATTACAAAAATACGTTCTAGAAAGCCTACATAGAATAAAACATAGGGGTTTTTTGTTGTTGTTCTAGTCTGATCCTGTGGCTTTAATATGATGTTTACATAGAAATCTTGGTGCCCATCTGAGAGTGGTAAGAAATTAAAAGAGTGATTTTTATTTCTTTTAACCTGGAGATAGAATAAATTAGAATTTGATAAAGTGCACAAATTAGAACAAAATGAAATTACACTTTTTTAGTTGCCCTTAGGTTTCTAAAGTCCTCTTCCTTGTTTGTTTCATTTTTCTGCATGTGCACATGTGTGAGAGGGTTTTATTCTCATAGATATTTCAGGATTTATTCAGGTGTATTTGTTTAAACCGTGCAATTCATAAATTTATAAATGATTGCTAGCCTTTATCCACAGTTTGCTAGACAATCATCCACAGTTCCTTTTTATCGTTGACATTATTTTCCAAAGTAAATATAAAATAGCATTTTATTTCTGCATCTTTTTCTATTTATTTTCAACAAAAGGAGCTAAGATGATTGTTAGATCTTGTGGTGAAGGCAAAGTCAGCTATAGAAAGATAGTAAAATATACCATGATAGCTCCTGCTCATTAAAATCCCTGGTCTGATCTCCAGTTCATAAACTGTTAAGGGGACCAACAAAAATTTTAACAGTACCTTTCCGAATGTGAATTTCCACCTGGGCACGCAGAGGAAGGCCGGTAAAGTGGGAATGGAGAAATATAAGAAAAACCAGGATGCGGTATATGCAGGCTTCTTTTATGCTATCCTGTTAGTGCTTGTTTCCCTTAATACATTTTTTCTGCTGTGGAAATAAAATTGAAAAGCCCTCTCCCACTTCTCAATGGAAAATTTTAAAGACTGAAAGGGAGACTACTGAGCTTTTGCAAGATCTTGTTATCCAGAACATCTCTGAATGCCATTCAGTTGCTGAGCATCTTTCAACTTTAAGTGTGAGTTTACACAGGTAAATCAAGTGCTCTGCAAATGAAATGTTCAACTAAGATCCAGGCAGGAGTAGGATACATTGGTGGATACATTATTTTTCCTTGAAATCAGTTGCCCTCTTCAGAGAGAAAATGCCACAAATCTTATTGGTGCTTTATTTATCCACAGAAGTGATTAGGTCAATCTCAACTTTACCTTTCAATTCAAACTCACATGGGGATGGCTTCAGATATTCCTGGCTTAGGGTTCTAAAGTGAAGTAAAAATGTCTGGGAGCCCTGGAAGCTGCAAAATGTGCAGTCTGTCACTGTGAAGGCTGGGTAACTTCACGGTAGGGATGCTGGTACCTGCTGCAGTCTAGATACAGTAGGGACTTTCTTGCCTAGAAATTAGGCTTTGCAGCACCTGCCTTGACCACAGAAACCAGGAAGAACTTTTTAAGACATTGACCTACTTGGCTAAAGAATAATCTGGGTATAACAGCAAATTTTAGAAATGTCAGTATCTTGATTTTATAAGTTCATAGCTGAGTGAAATTCTAATTAATATTTTCAATTAATTGTTTTCAGAATTAGATACCCTTGGATATTTTTGCTTAGAAACATTTTTCATTCTTCAATACTCAGTAAAGCCATGAGCGTGGTGTAAAGTATAGCTTTGAACAGTCTATTTAACAAGTTTTAAGTTCAGAGCCTTAAATTATGGATGAACTGTCAGAAATTATACATAAACCCTCTGCTGAATGCCTGCCTTTATGAACTCCTCCTAGTTTATATTTCTTCAAGATTATTTGTTATTTAAAACATAGCTTGTCTTGTTTTATTTAGATGCTTGAATTGTATGTTACAGTAGCAATAACACACTCCAGGTAATTCATTTCCAGTTGAGCTTCACTCTGCTTGAGTGCTTAAAAAAGCCATTTGGCTTTCTGTTTTGTACTTTTAATGCCCCCCGCAGTCTGCAATAACCGTTCAAGAAATTCACTGCTTGTCATGGCCTATTGCTTTAATTTAAAAAGCTAAATTTGGAGACTCCACATGCTCTGCTTTCAGTTTTTCTGATGTAAAGCTGTCCTATCATGGGAAATTGGCAATGGAATTCACCACCCCTGAAAGAAACCCAGCATTAATATAGTGGGAGCAGAGAAGAAAAATACTTTGGCTGTGTCATACTTGGTGAAATGTGGTGTAGATATAAATTAGAAACCTGCCAAGGCTTCTAAAAAAACTCAGCTGTCTTAAAGTAATCTCTGCATCTCTGAGACCCTGAGGTGGGATGTGTAGCACCAAGCAGAGATACTCATGAGAGTCAGGAGACCCTGTAGGTACACCAGCAAAGCAGTGTGCCTGTGGCAATGTGGTTACTGCCTGCATTTCTTCCCATCTGGATTGTGCTGCATGGTACTCCTGGCTCTTGGCAATAGCTTCTGGGGAGACATGTCCAACGTCTGTGCTGTAGACAGAGTGATACAAGAACATCCGAAGTTTCACCATAGCCTTTTGCCTTCAGGACAACCCCCAGATCCCTTTTTGTTTGACTAAATTAGCTTAATATGGTGCCTAAAGTTACGAGGAGAATGACAGTCATCAAAGTGAGCATGGTAGGTCTCATTTCTCCTGTCTAAGCCTTTACCTTATCTGGCATCAGAAAGGGATATACTTAAGTCAAGAGCTGGTCTGTACTACAGAGGAAAGCTGGTTGGTAAAAAAAGAATATAAACACCAAGGGTGGACACAGTTGATATCTAAAGGGTGGTAAGGAAGTCAGTATGAACTTCCTCCAGAACCCCATCCCTGTTAGCACATGTCAGTAAGGTGCTAATCTAGATGATCATACCTGTGGCTTGGCGTGGTTTATCACTGCTTAGTCTTGGCAGATCAGCTTCCCATCAATTTGTTGGGCAATTTCCCTCACACCATCCTCCCAAGTACCACACAGACGTGAGTTCATGTAAAACCTCAAAATGTGGATGTTTTTAGAGTGTATCTAATGGAAAGGATGCAGTTCCTTGCATAACATGATAGAAACCTGTTCCAGGGAAAAGAGGTTGGTTTGCATGTAAGGGTTCGGACGCACAGGTGGATGAGAGATGTCTAAGTTAAGTGCTTTCAGCAGATCTGTCCCATCCCAGGGGAACATCCTCCAGTGCCACAAATTGTTGGGTAAAATCTCGCCTCTGTTGGAGCTGTGCCATTGTGCAGGATCAAAGCCACACTGTAACAACAAGCAATTTGAGCTTCCCTTTTTCCTATTCATGGTGAGACCAATACTGAGGTTTTTGAACATTGATATATAAAGTCTTATAACTTAGTTTATTATTTCCAGGTCACATCACGTACTGTACATTCACTGTGAATTGATTTTTGTGCATTGTATAACCCTAACTTTTTAAAATAAAGCTATTTCAGAATTATAGTCAAAGGCCTTGTCTCTTCACTCAGAGGCAGCTCATACACTATGTCATTTTTTTTCTCTCATGATCAGTTCAGCACATAAAGCTGTCACATATTTAGTAGAAGTTTTCATTGGCAGAAGTTTTTTCTTTTTAGAATTACACATTTTTGTAAAACAGTGCAAATCTCAATATGTAAAAGATTAATATGTGCTTTCTTTTCAGCTGGTCTGAGTATTAACATTCCATAAATAGCCCAATTTTCCCTTTGACTTGATAAGTAGTCAAATACTTCCACTAAGGACATTTTTACTTTGTCATCCAGAATGTGAACAAATTTAAATTTAACTGGCAATTATTGGTGGTGAATGGAAGTTAAATATATGAGTGTTTTTCTAATTTAGTTTGGTTAATCTCATCTTCAGTGGTACTAAGTAATTGCTTGAGCAGCCATCAGGACAAAAGACTCATGACAGACTCATAGGCCTATATATTACTGCGATGTACTAGTTTATGCTGCATCAGCATCATTCACAAAGAACTGAGAAGAGATTCCAGCCTCTGATCTCAGGAACTTTAAAATACTTTTTATTTGCATTAAGGAACTCTAAGAAATATATAAATGCAAATTCAACCTCACTGTGGAATTTCTGTATGTTCACCAGCTGAAATGTCACCATGTGACATCTTAAAAATCATGTGTAATTCCGGAAATACACATTCCCCGTGAGGCTATATCTTGTTTACATTATATAACCTGAAGGCTTAGGATATATACAACCATTGAAATCATCTTTGGATCTTCAGTTTATTTGCTGATGCTTCTTTTTATTCTGATGCTTGCCTAATGTAGCAAGCTCCAGGATTCAGGCAACCTGTTTCTGCAGTTCCAAAAAAGTTACTTATAGAGTCAAACCTTAAAGTTCAAAATGTGACAATAGATAAAAGTGGAGTCCCTACCAGGCGTTCTATGCATGCCACAGGTAATTGCATATAAAAGCAAGATTAATAAATATTTGTACCAGTGGAACCTATCCTAGAGTGGGACTATGTTGTGCCAGGCTATGCAAACACAAAGCTTCTTTCTCTATATCTGTACTATCTGGATAAAAAGATTCTGTTTGAGTGGTCCAGCTGATATAGTAACTTTCAGAGATTTAATAAATGAATTAGAACAAATGGTTGGTTCTCCTAGTTCTATTAGATTCCTAAATGCATTTAGCTGTTAGAAGAGATTAGTAGCACCACTTTATGAGACAGTGCTCACATCTTATCTTGTGGAACGATCATCTGATTTTGGTCACCTGTATTGAGGAAAGCTGAATTTGAAGAGTAGCTAATGCAGAGTAAGAGTACTACCATAGCCAGGGGACTAGAGGACTTCTTTATGACAGAAGTTCTGCTCATGTAGCCCCACCAGATTAAAGCTGACACACAACAGTTATCTGCTAATTTAGTTAGTATCTAATATATTGGAGCTTAAATACCAAGTGAAGAAGTTAAGTGACTGATGATTCTTTTCACTCGCTTTATCCTGTTTTTTGTAGCTTTTCATCTTTTTTTTTTAATAATTCCAATTCAGTGACTTTCCCTAAGGTCACTGAATGTAGAAGACAAAAGGTATAGAGTGGCTTTCTTTAAACTTATCTGAATTCTACAAAAGCAGACAGATAATGTCAATAAATAATAGTATTATTTATTTACTTATTCCTTGAAATATATAAAGCTAGTTTCGTTCTCCATTACATATGAAAATGTCAAATGGATTCCAAACACTATTACATTACAGTTTGGATGTTGCTTAGAGTAAATTAGGGCATTAATTTAAACCCACATTGAGCAGATGTAAGTGATACAGAAAACCTCTGAAAAGCCAAGTGCATGTACTTTTCTTTTTGCAGTGAAACAATACCCTAATCTCCTTTTAATTATTTTATACCTAGGGAAAGCATCACTCCTCTATACATCTTACTATGAATATTATTTTCTATATTGATAAATATGTTTTTCAGATTGAAATAATGAGACTGTGAGGAAATTTGTCATTTATTGCTCCTATGACGCCAAGCTAGTTAAAGGTAGTCAAAGAAGCTGTAATGGGCAGTCTTATGGGTTCCTTCTGAAACTATATTTTCTAATATATACTTCCCTCAAATCTCTTTTCATACCACTTGACAGTGGTATGAAATTATTATAATTAAAATTCTTGTGTTTAATTTAGTTAAAGTATACAGTCATGTTATATTGCTGGGAAGGATACAAGACAAATTGTGATAGATGCCTATCTACATTCCTAGATAGATGTGTTTCTTCTCTAAGTTTTGCTGATGCACTGTTCTGATTGCTTGGCTTTCTTCCTGAGATAATACTATTCATGCCTTCCTGAGAATCTGGATGAAATGAGCCAGGGTTTTGTCAAGAGGATTAAGATGAAGTCTAGTGAGGCATTCACATTAAAAATAGCAATGTATAGTATCCCTGCTCTGGCAGCCACCTAAGCCAGGATTGCTCCAAAACTCATGCAACATCTGTAACCAGGCCACAAAACTGTCCTTAGTTTTCTTTTATAGGAGAATTCAGAAGCTTCCTTGTTCAAACAAAGGCTACCCCACTGATCTGAGATTCTCTGTGGTCTACATGTGAGGTAGACCAAAGTTTAACCTCTGCCAGTCTCTGGAGGTGACTACAACCATAGATTAAACCCTTATAGAGAGGAGAAAATGATTGTCTTACCTACTGGAATTTTTTGTCTAGAACATCCAAATTTTAAGCAAGATGCACAATTGGAAATTGCTCTCAGATATGCTTCTTCTAAAGGCAGTGAAGGTCACCTCTAAATCCTTTAGCCAAGTCTCCTGAGATGTCTAGCTGCAGATGTTATTTGTCTTAAGTCACCAGAAAATTCTCTTTCAACATTGTGTTTGAATAGCGGGGTGGGATAAATATAGGTATCAGTGTAAGCAGACACTCCAGCTATGGTCAATGTAAGAAATGATCTAGGAAGAGAATATCTATGGTGACTGGGATGGAGGTTCTGGTAGTGAGCGAGCAATTTCCTTACAGCAGGAGTTATGTTTCCAAAGACTGCTAATGGTACAGGAAAACAACTTATTTAATTACTATTTAAGTGTAAGGATCCTTTAAACTCATTAATTACATTTAAAAGACAGTTTGGAGAGTTGATAGACCTTTGTGTAAAAGGTACGCTTGTTTGCACTTATTTGAAACAGAACTTTAATTGATATTTAACCCTGATGAAAGTAAAAGGATATTTCACAGAAAGGAAGGAAAAAGTAAGCTTTGAAAATACTGTAAAAACTCTCTCTGTTATAATAAATAAAGTCATTTAGAAAAACACTGCATATGTATGAAGCTAACAAGCTGAGGCTGAACTAAGAACATTGTGTGAGAGTGCTGAGTCAATAAAGGAATGACAGCAGCTATTTTCAAGTCCAGCCAAGCATGAAAGAGCTTCATGTTTTGTTTTTTGTTTTGTTTTGGGTTTTGTTTTTTTTTTTGTGTTGTCTTTTCCTCTTTTTAGAGCTGTTGAAAGGGTAGCGTTATGAAGCCATCTTTATTATATTAGCGGCTCCTTACTACCCCTGCCTACCCCTTACTACCCCTTGTGCATAGCCTCTTGCTATATTCAAGACTGCCAAAAATAAAGGGCACGATAAGAGGATTGAGTGTACCCTCAGTGAATTTTACTTTTTTACTTTTACCAAGTTGAGTGGTAATGTTGATCTACTTGAAGGTAGAAATGCTCTACACAGGGATCTGGAAAGGCTGGCTGGCTGGGTCAAGGACCCACTTGGGTCACAACAATCCCACAGAGCCCTGCAGACCTGGGAAAGAGTGACTAGAAAGTGAATGTCCTCCTGTATTTTCTACTGGTGAGGCAGCACTGTGTTTGGTTTTGGGCCTCTCACCACAAGAAAGACATTGAGGCACTGGAGCCTGTCCACAGAAGGGCAATGAAGTTGGTGAGGGGTCTGGAGAACAAGTCTTATAAGGAGCGGCTGAGAGAGCTGGGGTTGTTCAGCCTGGAGAAAGGGAGGCTGAGGGGAGACCTTCTTGCTCTCTACAGCTACCTGAAAGGAGGGTGTAACTAGGTGGGGATTGGCCTCTTATACCATGTAACAGGTGTTAGGACAAGAGGAAGTGGCCTCAAGTTGCACCAGGGGAGGCCTAGATTGGATAGGAAAAGTTTTTT
>JAOXNG010000026.1:67529983-67546642 GCA_028566535.1 Scolopax minor | reverse complement strand
ATTCCCTGATGCTTGTTTCTCTGTCATTTATATAGATGTAGTACTATTTTCAAGTGTCATAGGAAGTACTAACAGATACACTTGTTTCCTCTTTTGCCTTTGAAATGGAACGGTACTGTCTGCTGTGTTTCAGAACACACAATAGAGATGCCTTATTCTCCGCAATATTTTACATGGAGAACTTCACTATATTTTCTTTTTTACAGTACATGAATTTACTGATTCACTTCTTCCCTTTTTAGACCAGTCAATGGAAAAATGAACACCTTGTCCTCCAGCTGAGATCATGCATAGTGCCATGCCTTAGTTTTGAAGAGTGAATTTCCTTTTCTGTACAATATTCTGGCAGAGCTTTAAGCTTTGCATATCCCTCCTGACACCAAAAACTGTTGTTATATTTGCTCAACTTCAGTCTCTTGAAACTAGGAATGGGAGCAGTGTTCATTGTGATTATGTGCATGTGCAAAATGAATGCTTGGAGCAACGTTACTATGGAATCAGTTGGTCAATCCGGCACTTTTATAGTTACGTCTCTAGGGCTGAATCATACCACCTTTTTTCCATTAAAAAAAATATTTGCTGAATTTCAAACCTAGTTTTGCTGATGATATCCCACAACTTAATTAAAGATTGTAGTATAACTTGCTATTTACATCATCAAGTAACGTTCAGAAATAAAGTCCTTTGTTTCCCAGTCTCATTTTGTGTGAACTGCTTTTTAATTGTTTCTTTTTTTCTTTTTTTTCCTAGACATGGTCCCTAGCGACAAGCTTGCCCTGTGAACTCTTTGTCCATTGCCAGACAAAGAGCATAGTGTGTGCATGTTGGGACAGATAGGAGCTGTGAGCTTTGCCCTTGGGCTTGGTAAAGTCATATTCTCAAGCTGAAAACTCTCAATATAAACTTAACTCCAAGATTTACACAGGGACAAACTGAAGTGATATGATTCACACGGCTATGTATGCACACAGGTGTTTGCCCCTTGAGACCTCTAAACACCTGGCCTGAGTAGTATTCAGAAAATGAATGGATGGATGGCACCTGAAAACCAGTGGGAAGTTGGAGTTTTGACATTGCTGCTCCAAAAACCAAGTACAAATGCTAGAGATTCTGCTTTTGGCCTCTCCTAAGGAAAAGTTTGGAAAGGCATTAAAAATTTTATAATTTAAGAGTATTTTAAACCATCTACATAGTGTCACTGAATAATCTCTGAATAATCTAAAATATAGACCATTGACTGTCTTTTTTGTAGAAGATTAATAATGTGCAGCGACAGTTTCACCTTTTGGACAGTGTATTGTATTTGGTTCAGGTTAAAAATTACTAAAACAATTAATCTTGGTAGTCTAAGTGAAACAACTGGTTGTCTCAATCTCCAAAGAACATGTGGCACAATAATAGAGAAAACGGGAAACTAACATTTTTTACAGCAGTATTAAGATACTATATCTGGGCTTCCCTAGCTTAAATGCCTCATACTGTATACAGCCTTATACTCAGGCTGTATAAATAAGACTTGTCCTTGGTTTCCCTGGAGCCAAGCACAATTCAGACTCTAGTCCTTTATTTCTTCTCACCTCCAACCTCTTATTTCAATGCTTTTTCAACAAGCAATCAGTCAACCCTTACTCTTAAATAACTATCACATCTGGATGGGAACAAGAACCTAATGGAGTCTAGAGTTTAAAATACTGTTCAGGAGTCTCATTTTTTATACTGCAGATACATAACTTGTGAGATGTTGAGCCGAATCTCAGCAGTAACTGCTTTCCAGAGTTATAACATTCCTGGGCCTGTTTTCTAACACACTTACTGCTAGTTTGGGACTTTTGCTGGCTATTTCTCAAATCAGGACATCTTTTCTTTGCTTTACTTTCCTTAAGCTTCACTGTGGTCAGAGAACTTGAACAGCTATGTAATGCTCCAGTTTTGGGTACAATCTTGGAAGCTATTTTGAGCCTCAGCTGTTATTTGTGGTCCCTTTCCCCCGCTGGGGTGCTGCTCTGTTTGCCATCGCTGCAGCTCAGCTGCATTCCCTAACTGCAAGTGACCCCCCTTGACCTTCTCCACTTCTTTGCCAAGGGCACCCCTTCACAACCCAGAAGCCCAAACTCTGAGCTGTGCATTTTGACAATGCTTCTAGTGTCAACTCTTTCCTCTCCCTTCTCAAAAGGTGGTGTAAATTTTCTGCCCGCTGAACATTTTCCACAGGACTTGACAGAAGGGTGGAGATCTTGAAGATATGAAATGCCTTCTAGTTTTGTAAGTGGCTGGTGAGAAGGGAGAGACCTAGTGCTCTCTCTGACAGAAAGCCTGTAGCTTCTGAGTTCTGGACTTTGACCTTCTGTTTGGCTGGTCACACAGTACAACGTGGGAGAGTTCAGAAATCACATAAGCACAGGCTGCTATTTTCTTTATATACACAAAATTTCATTAATTTCCCTGCTTAGGAATAATTTGTTCTCGATTTGCAGCTGTCATTATTAGACGTTATTATTTCAAACCAAAACCAAAGACTATGCTTAAACTAGTAACTTCTTGGCCAGGTGTAACTCAGAATGAATTTTCTGATACCTTTTTTCCTGAAGTCATGGAAACGTTCAGCTCAGATTGGCATAACAGTGAACAAGTATTAGCAGCAATGAAGGCAGAGTTGGGGAAAGCCTGGGAAACATGGAGTTTACAGTGTGAAGTCAGAATATGCTAGGGGAATAAAAAACATTCATATCTGAAAATGTGAATATATGGGCTATAATGGTATAGAATAAAATATAAATGGAAATTTTGTTGATCAAGAACACACATGTGCCTATTCTGGAGGAGAAAAGAAAATAAAGAAGTTTCATATGAGGCACTGTAAAGGTGGAAGAGATTTATTAAAAAGCAGTTTTAGAGAAACCTGCTCTTGGATTTCAGTAGTGTAACTACCGAGGCGACAACAATGATAGAATACTTCAAAATATAAGGGAAGATTTACAAGTTCCTAACTGGGCAGAGTAAATTCTGTACTACCCAAAGTAGAAGCATATGGACTATTTACCTGCATATTTTAAAATTATTTTTATACATACGAAAAAATTAATATGTATTTATATATGCATATGATATAAATTTTTGGCTAAGCTACTAAAGTGCACAGGTAAAACAGGTGCACAAGCTAAGGAAAAAAAGGTGAGTTTAAAACAAAGATGGGAAGAATGCCAAAAGAGGAAGCAGGATCTGCCATTTCATTTGTTGCCCCAGCCTGTTTGGACCACACTGTGTAGGGTCCCCATTTGGGGGGCTCCACGCTGGGACTGTACTCAAAAAACCCAGCTGAACATGTGTGTGCTGTGAAGGTTAACTGTCCATATTCATCACAGAGTGTGACTGGGAATTAAATGCGTAAATAGAAACATAATGTTCTTAAGCAGCAAGGGAAAGAATCATCATCCCCCAACCGTATGAAGATCTTATCATCTTTAATGCTTCTTTTTTTTGTCTGGAATATTACTTGGCCTCAGGCACATGTTTCTGTGATACTTTTTGTATTAAAAGATTTGCCTGATTTCACACATTAAAAAATTGGAAAATAATTTTAGGCCACATGTCCTTCTCTAGCTTTACTTACAGTTTATTTTTAGAGTGTTTTTGGTATAATGTGATCTAAAGCATACACTTTTTTGCTCCATGCTATAGAATGTTTAATTCATTCTGTAACTATCTAAGGAGACTTAAAGCAATAAGGAAAGACTTTCAAAGGTCTTCTCTTTTCCTTTACAGAATGAAAATGAATAAAGATTTGTAGAAAGCACCCAAGTGATCAGGTACCTAGAAAGCATATCTTATGGAGGTTCAGATATGCTAAAATATGAGGAAAACCAGGAATTAATAAAATAAAGCTAAGGAATTAATAAAATATGAAGTCCCAGTGTAAACTATAAAAAGAATAAGTGAGCAACTGGAAGATAACAAGAGAAAAATGTTAAAATATGAAAGGCTGCATTCCTGTAAGTCCAGAGTTAACTTTATAACACTAAAACTTTCAGGCTGTAAGAGATGTACTAATAGAAAATAATAATGATGTGAAGAAGATAACTTAAAGGCTTTTTTATTTTTAAGCATATCTAAGAATATTAAGATTTTAGAATCTTACTGAATATTCTTACTGAATAAACTGTAACAGTTCAACATGAATTATGTAGCTTTTCTGATAGTAATGGATTCATAATGTTGCACATCAACATTATGGATCATGCATTAACATTAGCATTTATGTATTATGTTTAAGATGTTTATAAACTAAGTAATAAAGACATTTGAGCACCAAGTTGTCCAGGGTTTTAGTAAAGTTAGGCCTTGCTTTCCAAGATACTTCCAAATACCTGATGTTCCTGGTAGTATACGTGATACAAAATCAGCGTAAGCTTTAAGGTAAGTAACAAGATGAACTCTGTTAACCACAATGAGTAGTAAAACAAGTATAATTTACAAAAATAATATACATGTGCATGCATATTAAATAATTTTGCAGATGAAATAATTAAATAAACAGAATAAACCCAGGCTGTTTAAGGATTTATATTGAGGAGATCAGTGAACTTCTTTCAGATAAATATTAAACTCATGTACTTTTATATAAATACCTTCTTTGAAGTATCTTGCTTTTAATGTGGAAATGTATGCCTTAATGAAAGCCATGAGCCCCCCTGGACACCTGAGAGAGCTGTATTCTCCTACATTTGTGTATACTATGATGATGCAGGATAAGAGGTATGAAGTGAACGCACAATAAGGTATTTTTTTCTCCAGATGCACCTTGTTTAAAACTAGCTCAGGAATCTAATTTTTAATGTTCAGTAACATTGGCACACCAATCCTATTTTCTTCCTCCTGACCTGTACTAAAAGGGTCATAATTTGACTTTATATAATTGCACCATAGTATCAGGTTAAGCTTGTTTAGCTAAATCAGTTACATTCTTACCATTATCCATTTAAAGTCAGAAAATAATAACACTTCGTAATCACAGCTTCATAATCACAGCCATAACTTTCAGACTTTGAAAGTAAGAGTGATCAGTAATGCAGCAGTGAAGCACAGTATTGTTTCTCTTGCCATATATAGATGCAAAGTTAATCTATGACTGATGTGTACGACTGGACTTTAGCTGTTGCATCCACACCTGATCGAAATAGAACTCCTTGCAGTAGATCTGTGCTTCCATAGCCCTTCAGCAATTGCCACATCCTGGGCTTGTGTGTGTTCCATCCACATTCACCAGCCTAGAAAACTGCATATTTTGTGTTCCAGACTGATTTAAAGTGTGGCACATACAGTGAGCCATGGCAGAAGTGAAGATTATTTCCAGTAGAGAAAAAAATTTATATATTACTGGTTCTGAGTTTTACTGTTTTTTGTTTGTAAAAGGCAAAAGCCCTACCTCAACCCTAAATAACTGAAAGTAGAAGAAACAGTGGTTAAATGGTGATTGCAGTTCTTATTTTGACATCACAGTCCCTTCCACAAGCAACAATGCTTAGATTGCCGTACAAAGATAAACTAGAAAGCATCTCTAATTATCTCTTTTGCTCATAGATATTGCCTAGTATTGCAACAATCAGAGAGACTGAAAGATTTGTTAATTAACAGCTTAATGAGCCAGTCTCTCAGAAAGTTAATTAGGTCAATCTTCTGGGTTACAGCCATTATTTTTAAAACAAACAAACAAAAAACCTATTGACAAATCTCTTTCTTGGGGTTTCTTTGGGTAGATGTTAGATGGGGATGTCAGGTGCAGTGCTGTGCATTTTTGCTAATGACAGCATTGAATCAAGGAGGACATGAACAATTACAAACTTATCAGAGGCAAGAAATCAGCTGACCCAGTGCTTGCAACTTTGATTAAACTGAGCCCCGTGGCTAACAAGAAAAATGTGATAAAAGAAGCAAGAAATTGTTCATTGTATGTTGTGTCCTCTTCTTTTTGACATTAATATTTGTAGAAGAAAACAGTTATGAAAATCTTCTGCCATGTTCACAGTTGCAAAGCATTACAACCATTATCATAACGAACAGGGCTGAGATGTGGGATGGGCAAATCAACTAGGGAAAAAAAGAAAAAAGGACAGTTGGCAATTATCCTCATCTGTTTCTGATCAAAATAAAATTATCTTTCACCACTAATCTGTTAAGGACTTCTGCCTTTATCTGTTGCCCTGTTGGTTTGGGCTCTTCTTTCTGCTGCAGCCTGACTGGAAGTGATTATGCAGGTTAGTACCGTGTGTTGTTTTGAATCTTTACTGAATTTGTTTTAGCTTCAAAATGGACTTGACCAGGTGAGTGTTTAGGGAGAAGTGCTGTGTTCACCTTTTAATGTAACAGGCTGTTAGATAACTGCAGACTAAGTTGTTTGTCTTAGGTTTGTCTTTTTGAAGTCTTATGAAAGCTGGTCAAAACATTACAATCCTAGTAATTCTTAGTTTAATTGTTAGGGGGTGTACTTGATTTATTCTGTGGCTACCATGATAAAATTCATCCCAGTAATGTGTTGAATAATAAGTCTTGGAACATTAGGCTCATTGGCATTACCAGCAGTGAGCTTTTGAGAGGAGCAAATGTGTTCATTCAAGCTGTGTGAAAGCAAAGATGCTTTGATGGTTACCTCTGATTGAAAAAAAAAAAAAAACAACACTGAAATGATTTGTAGGCTTGCAATGTCAGTGGTTTGGTTTTGTTGCTGTGTCCTTCATCCTTAAGTAACAACAGTAACTCTTAATGCCAGTCCCTGTCCTACCCCGCTTTCTGAGCACTGAGACCAGTCCCTGAGCTTGTGGAGTCCCATGGGCATGGCTTTCATCTGCCCTTTGAGTGCTGCTGTCTGGCTGCTCGGGTATGAAGTTCAGAAAGTGTGTCTCCAGGCTTGTCTTGGCATTTTTGGCTTTGTGTGCTGAGCTAGCCCTCTTATTTCCAAGCTGCTTTAAAGTGGACTGAATTCCTGCACAAGGTAGCTCCAGAATCTCTGCCAGTCTCTCTTGTGTATGCATGTGTGTTGAGTATACTGAAAACCTGCAAGAAATATAATTTTGTCTTATTGGTACTGAGACTTGATGGGTTCCTACTACTAGGCACTGAAAAATTTGTCTGGTCTTGATGTTACAGTTTTCTGACCAAAAAAAAAGAAGTTTTAATATGCTTTGTTCTTGGCTGAAAACATTTTAAACACACCTTATCTGAATGTATTTTAGTGTATAGCTAAGAGAATCAGTTGTGACAAGAAAGCTCTTAGTTATGAGTAATTAATGACTAGAAGCACTGATGTTTTTTAATTATTTATTTTGCAAGTACTAGGATTTACTTGTAAATGCAGTAAGAGTAATATAACATATATCATAAAACCTCATGGTGCTATTAATAAGGCAAATTTCCTTAATGGCTTTCAAGATAAATATGTTCTTTTTATTTGTTTCTTTTATACATGTAATGTAATGAATGATGATAAATGCAACAGACTCTTTGTTTAGCTCAGATTGCTTGTATCATCATATTACTATAAATTTCTAGTGATGGATGATGCTTATAGTATAATATTTTCTCTAACCACAATTTCTTCAGCATAATTCTCTGTACTGATCATGAGAAAGGGCGTTAGAAAAAAATAATCATGAAAACTATTTAAGAAGGCAGTCACTGCTACTGTCAACTGGCCTGGAAAGATGTCATAAAATTTTCCATTAAGAAAGTTAAAGATGGTATTCCTTTCCAGACTTCCCTGCTCCTCTGGAAATTTTCAGGAGAGATTCCTAAGAGGCTGTAGTGACAATATCCTGCAGCCACAGGAAAAGTCCTACTGCTCTTTAATACACTTTAGAGGTTTGCTAAGGTCAACGGTATGTGCTGTTGCCAATTTAGTTGACCCATTCTAACTTGGCCAACAGTTTCTTATTTTTCCCTTTCCCTCCTTAGAGAATCTGTAGTATCCTAGAAAGAAAACTTCTGCTGAGTAAAAACTACTCGAAGATGTGAAAAAACCCATCTGCCTAGCAATGAGAAATGAGAGGCCACCATTTTTTAGTGTAGCTGAATAGTCGTTTGACCATAGCTAATGCACACCTGTGTTGGGAAGAGATTTCAGTCAGTAGAAAAACACATGACCAAAGGCAGTAGTTTTAATCTGAAGCTGAGCAAAATTTAAATTTGAAATGAAGTCAATGGGCCCATTTTTGGTCTCATGGTTGTAGTTCAAAGAGCCACAATAGGCTTCATAGCAATTACTAGGTGCTATACAGTGGCCTATTTATAGCACTGTATGTCACTACAGAGGCTTATGACATCCTGAGTGTGAAATTCTATTGAAATTAAGAAATAACACCGTAAGTTCCTGAATTGAATACTTAATGTTATTTTATGCTATGCTTGTGCTGTTCCATGGATAAACAAACGTTGAAATTATGCTATATTTTGCTGTATAACAATTGCTAAACTCTTAAAAGTAGAGCAGTCTGTAAAATAAAACCATTTCTGTCATAATTGTGCTTTGTTTTCCTTAAACATTTTGACAGTGTAATTTCTCTGCTAAGTGTCAATGTCCAGGAAAAAAAAAATCTGTTGGCTAATCTTTTTAGTTCTAGGGTTTAATGTGATGTTAATAATCATGCCTACAACTTGCATAGATTTAGCAAAGGCATGAATCACAGGGCAATTATATCTTCGTGAATTGAAGAATTTGTAAGTGAGCCAAAGTACTTAGCAGTTCCTGCTGTAAAAGTAGCATAAGAATATGGTATAGTGTTTCCAGATGCAGTTCTATTACAAGCTGCATCAAGAGAAGTCAAGGGGAAATTTTCATGTTTTTGTGCAAAAGCAAAGAAGCTGTTAATGCGAGGGTGGCCTTAGTAGCCGCAAAGTAGTTTACATTGAGGCAAGAACAATGGAAGTGCAATTATTAAATATAGAAATCCAGGATATACTTATCTAAAACTACTCTGTAGTGATGCACATTCATATTTTTTTAAGCATAATAAAAAATTTTAAAGTTAGTATTTGAAGGGTGCTTTATCCAAATTGCACAGTAATTAATGGTTGCCCCATCTCACTACTGCCTGGTGCTTCGTTGCTGAAGGAAGACTTACTGCCTTCAAGGACTGGCAGTGTTTTGGAAGCTTATGCAGACTCCTGTCCTGCTGGTGGGAATGGGGAAAGACCTGGAGGGTCTGCCTCCCATGGCAGAGGAGGTTTGGGGAGATGCTGCACCATACCTTGTTTTTCCCACAAAAAGGTTACTTAAAAAAAAAAAAACCTTATCTGTGTGTTTGCTTCAAACTTTCTATGTGAGGTAGGCTGCTTAAAGGTTCCCTGAATATGTTTAATCAAAATCCATTTTCCTCTGATTCTTCCAAGTCATGTTTTTAGATTAGAATTTAAATCTTAAACTGTAATTGTTTTGTCATATGCTAAAGTTGATATGCTCTGTTTCTACTGCTCCAACTACATTTTATCTGAAAATTGCAGGAAGTAAGGTTGAAGAACCTGGAGAAGCTGTCTATTTTGGTGCAGCTGAAATAATTTAGCCAGTGCTTTACATCCAACTGATGGGTTCCACTCTAGCTTTCCAGGTTAAAGAGGGGAAGTGATTTTGCCCTGTGGCTCTGGCCTTGCAAGTGAAGCAGGGAAACTCTCATCAATTCCTTTGCCCCAGGCAGGGCCAATTAAGTATAAATACTTCCTGACAGATGTTTGCATGATGTACTCTCAAAAACTGCTAGTGATGGAGATTTCTTCACTTCTATTAGGAATTCTATGACAATGCTTAATGCTGGAAATGTTTCTCTCGATATCTACCCCAAATCTCCCTACGTGTAATTTAAGTTTATTTTTCCTTGGCCTTCCTGGAAGGGACACAGAAAATGGGTTGATATCTTCTCCTTACAAGGAGCTTTTGTATATTAGAAGATCATTTAGTCTCCCTCTAACTTCCTCCTCTCCAAACTAAGGAGCTGCAATTCATTCAAACCTTCCCTATAGGACATCTTGTAGCCCTCTGATTATTCTTGTCTTCCTCTGGGTTCTCTCCAGCTAATCCATGGGTTTCTTGAAACTGGTACTCTGTGGGATGCAGTGCTACTGAGGCAGGAGCAGTGCTGAGCAGAACTGGTTAGATACATTGCATACAATGCCCCCCCCTTTTTTTTAATATATATATTTTTTTTAAATTTAAATGTATACATTAGGGCACAAAGATAGCTTTTCAAGATTGACATGGTTGGGTACCGTGAAGTTGATTGTCTTGCTTCTTGTATTTGGGCAACTGATCCCTTCTAAGCACAAATACAAACGAATTTGTTTGTATCCTTGATACAGACTTCTCCCTGATCATTTCACAAACTTGAGATTATCTTGAATTCTCAAGTATTCATTTTAAAAACCCCTCCAACTTCAATGGAATCAAGCTAAAAAATCTTTTATGCCTGTTCAGTTAAAATAATACAGATTCTGCCATCCCATATAGTTACACATTGAGTAGTCTAAAGGACTGATATCTGCATACCGTGCTTATGTGCAGTGAAGGCAAAAACCTATACCACCATTAACTGCCTTTATCATAGAAACATAGAATCACTTAGGTTGGAAAAGACCCTTAAGATTGAGTCCAAATGTAAACCTAACCCTGACAAGTCCTGTATAATTGCTCTTGCACAACTGTACTATGTTGTGTTCTGGTATTAGAGGAGTTTTAATACAAATGGCATATTATAAAATCTCCTAGATGGTAAGTGTTGAAGTGTATGGGTACAGAGACATGAGATAGGGTCAAAATATTTAAAATAGTTCTTCTTCAGAAGATTTGAATAATCAGGACCAAACTGCTATCCTTTTTCATGCAAGTCTTCATTTGTATATTTGCAAAGTATCTTCTTGTAATTGAGGCAGATGTGACCTTTTTCTTCCTCTGGCTCTGGACTATTATTTTACTTTGAAAGTTTGATAAAACTTTCAGTAGAGTCATATCTTACCTGTCACTTTCTCTTTATGAATGTTCTTTCATGACTTCCTTGAGTTTCCTGCTCTGTTTACTTCTGTCTCTATAATTCATTACAGTCTTTCAACATTCTTTCAAACTTCAGGAAGCATCAGCACATTTTCATTCTTTTGTTCAGTGACAGTTTGTCTGCAGCTGAATCAGATGATGTCTCTTCATTGCTGGCAATATTTCCATTACATTAATCTCTTTTGTCACTATCTCTTCTCAGGTAGGCCACTGATAAGAGCAGCATGATAAACTGCCACCTCTAGGCATTAGCTAAATGATGATAATTTTGACAATGTTCATTGCACAATGAGTCAGAGAAATCTAGAGCTTTTTCTAAGACTGTAAGTCATATCCCATTTATGTGTTGTAGTTTAACTGTACATAACAATAAACAAAATAAATCTTTAAGAATGTTAGGGTGGCTTTGGGTTCTTTCTTTTTCTGTATAAGCTAAGATGGCATCAGTATTTTTTCTGTCTTTTGTTGCCGAAGAGCTTTCTGGGAGCTTCTGTGTGTATTTAAGTTAGCAGAAAAATTTACCCTCTTGTCACCTGTGTACTACCTGCAAAAGAAGCAAATAAAACATGGGAGTAGAATGGCTGCAGCATTACCTTGGGGCTGTCTAAGGACAAATAAATTCATTTATGGTTTAGTACCTCAGTCCACTTTGTAACAAGGCTTTTTAATTTTCACTGCCTAATCTGTCATTCAACAGGGTCTCTGTGCTGCTTAGCTGCATCTTACCAGTGTGCGAGATACCTCTGTATCTACTGAAGGTAGTCATAAAGGTGGAGTCTTCTAAAGTCTTCTCTTTCTACTGTAGCCCTGAGTAGTGTTGCTGCTGATGTGGCTGAGCAGCAGTGTACCAGCCATACCCTGAAGCCCCCATATGTGCCTCAGGTCACTCCACCCTCTGTCATTAGTGCCCTCATGGGCCCAAAATAAAAGCCTCAAGTCCTATGGAATTGCCTTTCATATTAGTTTTCTTTTCTGTGGATTTCCCCCTCTACCCTCCAACCCCGAATCATCCAGTGCTTATTTCATTTGTGGTAAACAAATTAATAGGTAAGGTGATGTGAAGCAGGCTGAAGTACCTTGCTTGCTCTTTATTCCTGAAATAATATCTCTGAGAGGTGTGACTTGCCAGTGTTGAATGTTTTCCTAGCTCTCAGTTGTTATGATGCATTTAATGCCTCTATTCAATCTTTCAGGCAAAACATGGAAAAAAAAAAAAAAGATGACCTATATAATTTTCAGAAAATGATACCTAAATTGGATACCAGAGTGAATAGACCCTGGTTTGTAGGCAGGGTATCACTTTTCACTTTTTTTTTTTTGGTAAATTTAATGCCTTGTTTGATAACACAACTCTGAAAGAAAAGCTGTAATTACAATAAAATAAAATAGGCATGAATGACATAAAATAGAAATATAATAGCAATATGTAAAGCAGAAATACTTGACATTGTTTTTGTTCTTTAAATTCTCCCCAAAGATGTCATAACCCATCAGACTGTGGCCATTTGTCTGATTCAAAAATCTTTCCTTTCAACAAAAAGTGAAATGTTTCCATGGAGATCAGCCAGAGATAGCCAAATGACGAACTTCTTGGCTGTACTTTCAGTTTGGTTTCTATGGTTTCCAGACAAGGAGGGGGGAAAAGTGAAGTTGCTGAGGTTCTCTCTCTTTTTCTTTCTTTGTTTTTCTGCATGCAAAAGGCTACTGTAAACCAAGTGATGGAGTTGAAATCAGTGCAGGCCCACAACAAGTGAAGGTAATGACTGTCATCTTGGTCCTTGAAAACCCTTGTACAGATTGTATTGTGCAGTTATTCATCTCCCTCATTCTAGGGGAAAGAAATAATGACAAAAGAATAAGACTTTCTTAGCATTATGAGTAACATTCTGTGTAGGGAAAATATGTTTATAATGACTAGACTTACCTTTACTGTGCACAACACAATGAGAAAAAGGTAACAGGATTGACAGTGAACAGTTATTTTTAAAGCATACAAAAGCTTAAAATGAAACACTGCATCTTGGAAAGACCTAAAGGTCTTCAGAAAAAGCAATGCTGCAGCTCTTGCTAATAATATTAAAATGGATGGAAAATTTTGGGTATTACAGTAGTGAGCAGGGCAGCTCATGGATTTCTTTACAGGGTCAATAAAACTCCATAATGTAAAATAAAACGGTCATCTTGACATGTAAATTCTCATTTTTCCTCTCACCCATCACCTTAAAGTTCTGGGGTTTTTCTGGGGTTTTTTTTGGGGTTTTTTTGTGTTTTTTTTTTTTTTTTTTGAAAAGTGCCACATGATTGTTTGGAACTGGTAAATACACCCTTTTCATGCTACGTCACTTAATGTTGCATGGATAATATTTCTTTTTCATGGATTCCTCTCCATCCTGCTCTACTGCCTCATTGTTCCTCAAGAACAATGGAGTTTTAATTTATTTTTTTTTTCCCCCAAATACATCAGAGAGAAACTTACTTCCACTTCTCAAGCTTTTTCAGGGTTAATTCCATTCTCCCCTATCCTTTCTGTCATGTTTCTGAGAAGGCAACTTCCATCTCCTGCCACTGATTGCATCCTTCTTTGGCTGGCTTCCTTGCAGAGACAAATTTATGTTATTATAGAAAGTCATAACTCAGAACAAAGTAAACAAGATGTGATGGTATTGCTATGTGAAACTAGTGGATGTGAAGATCAAGTGAGGCTTGAAGACCCTTGAAGCCTCCTATGTCTGACCTGTATGTATGACTCTGCAAAGTTAATTACTCATGTTGTCTCCAGGCGAGAAACTGATGAAAAAGGAAACTATGTATATCACACGATTTGCTGTGATACCTGAAACCTTTCTTTTAAAAAAAAAAAAATCTAGTTTAACAATCCAAGCTACCCACTTTACGTTGAAATGCATCACTTGAATTGAAGAAGTTAGCAATAGTCAAACTTCCACTTGTTTCTAAATTAACAAAAAAAGAAAACCTTGATATCAAACACGGTACACAAGAAAGTTAATATGTAATGAAAGTAAGATGACAGGATTTTAATACATGTAGACATAAAATCTCTTCTTTCCAAAAGTCTTTGCAAAGTATTTAAAATCTCTGCAGAAAAGAGATGGTTGGTGCTAGCAGAATAACACTGAATAGGCCAGAAGGGGTCATCAGCCTGACCCACAGGAACATAAGGAGGGAGGGCTACAACACCTTAAATGTGTGTGGGGCAATGGGAGGTGACAGGTACCATTGCCTACAAGCCAATTGATGACTCATCACAGTTTTCCTCTCTTCTGCCAGAGAAACAAGATGAAGAGATGGGAATAAGGCCTGCTAGAACTGCATAGGGAAGGGACACCCCTTCCACTTACAGCAGTCTCTCCTTAAATTGTCCTATGTATTGCTATGGGAGTGAAGACAGCATCAAGAAGATAAAAGAAGCAGGGGGAATCTGGTGTAATGCTACTCTTGGATACCCTTAGGTGAGATGCAGTTTGCAAAAGCATTACCAGGGGAATCGTATTGAAATTGGTCTGTGTGGGTATGAGATCTGATTAACAGGAACACTTAAAATATTAATTCATCCTATACTTCAATATCATTGTATGAATAAAATCTTTTAAGTAATGGAATTTAATATTGACCTTGACTAAGTAATAATGAAAATAGTTCACTGATGACTGCTTGTAAATTATGACAAAACAAATTATGACCTGATGGAACGGGTCCAGAGGAGGGCCACAAAAATGATTAGGGGATTGGAGCACCTCTGCTATGAGGACAGGCTGAGGGAGACCTAATGGCGGCCTTCCAGTACCTGAGGGGGGGCCTACAGAGAGGCTGGGGAGAATCTGTTTACAAAGGTCGGCAATGACAGAACAAAGGCTAATGGCTTTGAACTGTAGAAAAGCAGATTTAGATTAGATATTAGGAACAAGTTCTTTACTATGAAGGTGATGGAGCACTGGAATATGTTACCTAGGGAAGTGTTTAAGGCCCCTTCCCTGGAGACTTTCAAGGTGAGGCTGGACGAGGCCCTGGGCAACCTGATCTAGTTGGGGGTATCCCTGTGATACCTAGGACGGACTAGATGGCCTTTGAAAGTCCCTTCCGGCCCAGATGATTCTATGGTAGTTTTCACCTATGTAATGATTTTTAATTGTGTGTGGTACACTAGAGAACTTTAGTGGCTTGCAGAATGGTGTCTTAACTTGCTCCAACACCTCAATGTCTTTCTCATAGTGAGGGGCCCAAAATTGGATAAGGTACTTGAGGCATGGTCTCAATATTTCCCAATATTGATTTCACTGTATTGAAAGTCTTGGGAAAAGAGCAAAATGTCCCTAATTCAAATTTCTTATGCACATCACAGAACCGAAAGAGTAAGTCTTGAGGAATAATGTCCTATTTATTTATTATTAACAGCGTAGTAGCTTGATCTTGCCTCCAAATTTTGCAGAACATTCAGTACATAATTCAGACTCTTTTCTTCAGTTTTTTTAGTAACTATTGTGACAATAAGCTGTTTACTAAAGTCCATAGTTTTCGTAACTCTTCAGAGTTATGGGTGTGATTTTCTACAAGCAAATAAACTGTCTGCTTTAGAAAAATTAGTCTACAAAGCTTTATAAATACTAGTACTCCTAACTCCACTGAAATCAATGGAAAAGTTTAGTATTAATGACATCAGAAGTTAATCCAGTATGTTTACTGGAAAAGTTCACTTTGACCTTAAGTAAAGAGGAAAAAGTACAAAATAAATAGCCCATACTCTGTCTCTTTCAGTCCTTATTCAACATGGAAAAAAAAAGTAGTAAATGCATTCACATATAAGTATTTGAACATGCTTATTAATTTAATTTCAAAGCTTTTAGTTTAAAGTTAAGAAGAAAACATTATTCAATGTGGAGAAAAAGCAGGTTAAAAAGTAAATCAAGAGTCTATTAGCAATTTAGGAAATGGCTAACAAACAGAAAAGAATAAGTATGAAAATATCTTAAGAATTCTTCCTTTATTTTTTGCCATTTCTACAAAAACACTGAGAGCTTTTTCTACATTGCATAAGCCTGTGGTAGCCATTAAAGAGTAGTTCTGTAACGTCTTGCTGATTTTGGCCCTGTTCTGAAGGAAGAAACTCCTTTAATAATTTTTCTGCTGTTCTTACACCACGTTGTGCCACTTCCTTCTTCTCTTCTAAACTACCATAACATTAAATTCTATATGATATTTCCTAGTTTATCAAATAGTGACTGATATAAAGCAATATGGATTTTTGTCTTTAAATTCTAAGTACCCCCTATGTAAACACAGCGGTTACGTATTTGTTTTTCTAAGTATCTCATAAATCATGCTGTTTCTCAGACTAAAAGTGAGTCAGTTTGAATTGCTGTTATTTGCATTCCTGCTCTACAGCTAATTTCACCCTACTCCGGGTCTTCCATACGTGGAAGTTTTCAGAAGTGTTACCTTTCTGTTTATTTTTTAAAATGAAAAGACATTTTAAAAGAATGGTTAGGTATTAATATTCTATTTCTAGGTGTGTTGCCAAAATATACACTTGTGCTTTCATTGCATGTGCATTCACACACTCAAGACTGATTTTTTTTTATCTCAGTAGTATGCACTGGTGAAACATATAAGACACC
>JAOXNG010000026.1:67487460-67521424 GCA_028566535.1 Scolopax minor | reverse complement strand
TTGATTCGGTGTACCACTTTGTTTACATCCTTGTGGTTATTTAAAAAAAAAAACACCACAAAAACCCACAAAAAAAACCCAACCAAAAAACCCCAAAAGTCATGTAAAAAAAGTACAGGATGCAAAGCAATACAAAGTTTGCAAAACTTCCCTCCAGAATAATTTGTTTTCCTTTAGGCTGAGTACTTAGAGCTAAGAAGGTAGGTTTCCTCTTGCTTTTGTTAGTAGAAAGCAGAATACATATAAATTTCCTTAATTAGTTTAAATATTTTATGTCAGTAAGAAAGTAACCACATGAGCAGCTGCTACAGCCATGAAATTCATGAATGTTTCTCACAACAAAATGTAAAGGCAAAATCAGGGTCAAAATAATGGGAGTTATAGGAACAAAACAATAATTTTTTTGTATCAATATTGAAGTCTGCTAGTTGCATGCTTCCAGAAAATAACACATTTTTTATTTCCTATTAGCTCCTTGATTGCTGTTTATCACCTATATAGAATATGGAAGACAATATTGTCACTTATGACAAACTAAAGGTAAAAATCAGGAAAACACAATGTCCTTATTTAAGCAGGAAAGTCTGATTTATTTAGGTTTTTTCCACAAAATCTTTTCTTTGTGTATATGCATGACTCCTGCAGGAAATCAAGATACATAAGGTAAGAAGGTGATATGTTTCAAAGAGACTATCTGAATTATTTTAATATTATTAACAGCTGGTCACAGTCCATAGCCACTGGCAAAGCTATGCATAGGCATGGTGGTAAAACAATATTCACTACGATAAAAATGGATATACTTCTGGTTTTCTGGTTTCATTGCTTGTAGCTAGCTTAAAATTGATGTACAGGCTCTGAAGTATTTCCTGAATTATGATGATGTCACAATGAGATAATTTACTATAACTATTAATTGGGACTTATAAATTGATTGACTTGCCCACTGGATTTCATTGTTCACAAAATTCATGCTTTTTAACTTCCCCTTTTCTTTAAAAAAAACAAAAAGTGTGTTTTTTTTTAAGTTTCTCTAATTGCTTTTTATTCAGCTTAGAATTTGAGTGGCTTTCTGCCTTCTCCAAATGCCAATGCCATGAAAACCGATTTTTTTTTTTTTTTTAACTGCTATGTAAGTACCCCTTCAAAATCAGATGCCTCTTATAGAAAGGCAACGGTAGGAAGATAGAGATGTACTGGGCCTCTAAGGGAGTTATAAACACTAGCCCCAGACACGTCTGGCACACGCATTCGTTGTTACCTGATGTAGTTTTAGCCAGGCAGCAATGCAAAACAACTTGCCTCCCTTTCACGTGCTGTGCCTTTGTAACACACTTATGTGACAAAATAAGGTACTTCATTACATGCCGTAAACTGAGATGTTTCTCTACATGGTAATACTTCCTTTCATTTCTGCTTTATCCTAGAAAATACAAGTAAGGTGATGTACAAAGACTGAATACAGCAATTCCAGACAGCCAAATAATCCATTATTGAAGTTAATACGTAGGGTTGTGGTTTTTTTCTGTTACAGCTATTTATGCTGATAGAGTTGCCTTGGTAGAATATCATCCTTTTAAGCAAGAATGTCAGATCTGTCTCAGTAATTTCAAAGTTAGTATGTCTGTCAGACAGGAGATATTAAGCACTCCAGAAGTCTGAGAACAAACTAAGAGAAATGTTCTTTATATCCTTTCTGATTGTAAAGATTAACTGGATGCATCCTTCCCTTTATCTCCTACAGTTGTACTGCCTTGATGTATTGTATGGATTAGTAAAACAGCAGAATCTCAGAGGAACTGTGCTTTGCTGGTAGGTTTTGGGTGAAACATGTACTGTGGTCTTTGCTGTTGGTATCTTTCCTCTCATTTGTATTGAGGTGAAATGCAGCACCCAAATAGACTCTGTTTGTTTGATGCTGGAAGAGGCCACTCATGCTTGGTGCCAGGTGACACTGCTGCTTTGGGAAATATTTTGGTGGGTTTTTTGTTGGGTTCCCCCCACAACTTCTGCGAAAAAAAATAGGGAAAGCCCATGTTATGAAACTGTGTGCAGCTTCTCTGTTGAGACCAGTCCAAAGCAGTTGAGAGAGCTGTGAGCACATCTATGGTGAAACACACCACTCTCTTAAACAGAGCTGGGGAATGGGAAGTTATATTGGGTAACAATCCATTTTACTTAAAGGAGATCTAGTTATTTATATTGCATAAATAATGGAAAGGAAATGATAAACACAATAAAATATATAGGAAAATGTTAACCGTATAGATGGCTGAGATTGTTTAAAGGAATAATCAAATACCAATGGTTACTTTGGTTAAAAACCACACAGAAATTCTCTGATACATCTGAGGAATGAAAGAGCTTCAGTCAGAGCCATAGCTATTGTTAAAGGTCCCTTATAAATAATAACGCAGAGAGGCAGCTGTATTCCATCCTGTAAGTAGGTAGAATACGGTATATGAGGATAATTCAGTGCTTCAAAAGAGTAGCACTGGGCATATGATACTGTTCCACTTTCTGAAACCTTAAAAAGGTGGCAAAAGCAGCTTTTTTTTTTTTTTTTTTTTTTTTTTTTTGTACTGGCCTAGACCATTATAGCATTTTTTTAAACATTTGCAGCTTCATAACAAAACTAAGTAGAACTGAGTGTCCTGCTTCAGGTAAATCTCCAATGTTGGATCGTTGCCTTACACATTGCCTTATTTATTTATTCATCCAAACCTTCAAAACTTGGTCAGATGATGGGGTGAATTGGGCAGGTTGTATTCATATTGTTAAATACTTTTGAGAAACCTCTGCTTGGTGTCCTTATATGCTCAGGGTCCCAGCAACCATCACAAGCATCTGGGAAGCTGACATCCCTAGGTTTACCTGGCAGGGGCTTTATCTTGAATCTGAAGGTAGCAGGGCTTATATAGGTGATTTTTGGATATCTTGTTATTTCCTTGCCCTAGGCATTGGGTTGTCTTGTTTCTTGCCTGAAAAAGTCTGTTAATTGATTCATCTAAGCAGTGAAAAACTTCTGCATAAGTCAAGTGACAGGGCTCAGTATAGGTATGTCTGCAGGAAATAATTATTATGATCCATGACAGTGGTTACCCAATGTGGTTACACATGCATCGCTGTGAAGTTTCAAATTTACTTGTACTCTACCATGAAAGTTGTAAAGAAATGAAGAATTTGTTCATTTCATTGTTTGCTGTAGATCAGCAGTGATCTGAAGGCCACACTCCAGATGTATCTAATGTTAAACTCTGTGAATGTGGTATGAAATGGGACTTCTCTTCCTCTCTTTTGTTTAGTCACTTCCATTTTTATTAGTGGGCCACTGTCATCTTCTATGTCAGTCTTCTTTATTACTGTCCTTGCCACTGCAAGAGATTCTTACCAATAACTAATTGTTATTGGTAAGAAAATTTGCTGCTCAAAGACAATCTTTCAAATACTCCTGTTAATATTCTTAGAGCAGAGAAAAGTGACTTACTGAAACAAATTAATTTATTGACAATTTGTAGGAAAAAAAACACTGTACCGAACCACCTTTGATTCTAAGGGCTCAGCTTTTATCTTTGCTATAGTGTGGGTGGGAGAAGGCTTTCAGAAATACTTATTGCCTGAGAGACAAGAAAACACAGAAAGAGCTGTGATCTAGTGCAAGAGTAGAGACCATGAATCATGGTGGTTTGTTGTTCCCCCCCAAGTCTAGTATGAAATAAGAGAAACCACCCAGTCTTTTTGTCAGAGTTTTTGGCTATGCTTCTGAGTGGAAGGCTGCTGGGTAGCTCCGTAAAAATTACACGGCTTGAAGAATGTGAGGAAACGCTCCATGAGTATTTATGTATCTCATTTGACACAGAACAGAAAGCTACCCCGGAATGACTTCCCATCAATTACTATTTTTAGACGGTCCAGTTAAAAAAAAGATGCATACAAAAGATGGACTTGTCATTGTGACAAAATATTGCCTTTTCTCATTACTTTCACTGTTCACTGAAGTAGCAGGCCGTGAGGAGGCTGCGTAGCATCAGGGAGGCTGAGGAGGAGTTAGACAGCTGGTTAGACAGCTGCAGTGGACCCATAGTCCACAGCCAAACAACTGAAACCACTGGGGTTGTTCGGCCTGGCTCCAGGGAGGTCTTATAGCAGCCTTCCAGTGCTTTTGGGGGGCCTATAGAAAAGATAGGAAGAGATTATTAGAGAGTGGAGTGACAGGACAAGGGGTAACAGTTTTAAACTGAAAGAGGGTAGACTTGGACTAGGTATTAGGAAGAAACTCTTTCCTGTGAGAGTGGTGAGGCACTGGAACAGGTTGCCCAGAGGAGTTGTGGATGCCCCATCCCTGGAGGTGTTCAAGGCCAGGGTGGATGGGGCTTTGAGCAACCTGGTCTAGTGGGAGGTGTCCCTGTCAATGGCAGGGGGGTTGGAGCTAGATGGTCTTTAGGGTCCCCAACCCATTCTATGATTTTTTTTTTTTTTTCCTGTTGAAGGTGGTATTTGATATACTAAATTATGCAACTGGTCTTTAGAAGGTGTGATTGTTTTGTAAAAATAAGTCTGCCAACTGTTTACAAGCTTACATGCATTTACCTTGCATGCTTGATTAAGATATATTTGAATTTAGGTACAGCTAAGGGTAACTGCTTGACTACATAAACTCTATTTGACTGATGCATATATTGATATTCCTGGATCACTGATCAAGGGCAGTTAATTACTGAAAACAAAGTCTGGCCTAATTTGAGTCTGAGAGTCTAAACACGGTGTGACAGCAAGCCCTGCCCTTTGCTGTTGTTCCTCAGTGCGTGGCTGGGACTGTCAGGTTTACAGCCAGTGCACAGGGTCTTGGAGACCTAACATAAGAGGGAAACTGTGACTTGTCTGAAGCATTTATTTTTTTTTTGTCTGTGAAATATATAGCATACTTGGTGCTTAAGTGGTTTGGGTGTAGTAAATACTTTGTTTGTTTGTTTTGTAATAATAGAAAAAGACATCTTTTATGACACCAGTACTGCACTGCCTGTGAGGCTGATGGGAATAATACCATTGTGGCATCATAGTACTTGGTAATGTTTAACTTGTGGGTCTGTATAGCTAGTGTTGTGATGCAGTGATTTGAGTGGTATGAACTTGATTTTGGGAGGAGTCCATTCTGCAAAGTGGTCATTTTTGTGAGGAGACCTCATCTTTGGCAAAACAGTTGTTTCTGTGAAACTCTGCTATACTTGGGGAAAAAATTGGAGCTTTGGAGCTTTGGTCTACTGAGCTCCTTCAGAATTTTGTCTTTTACCCTTCACTGGCAGATTTAATTTTAAAGAAAATGTCTTACAATGTTAACAAATGTTTATTTATCTTCTCCGCTTATAAGCACCAAAGAAGGAATCCAGAGGAAAAAATATTAAGGGTCTGATTAACCTTGAGAAATGCAGGGGTATGACTCAAACTATTCTCATTTTTGTTCTGAAGTATTGTACCTCATTTAGTGTGCAAGATTCCCTTCCCTGATAGACCGTAACAGCTGCAATAACAAACCTTTAATGAGGTAAGGATTGTTTTAGCCTTGGCTGTAAGTGAGTCTTTATGCTCTTCTGCATCAGCTATATCCTTCAGATGCATCCTTTCATGTAAAAGAGGTTTAGAGAGTAGAATGGAAAAAAACCCCAACAAAAACCTATAAAATGTACATACTAACATGACTTTAAATTTCATCCTTAAACTATTCTGCTAGGATTATGGTTGATGAAAAGTTACACTCAAGCACTCTCACTGCAAAAGTGGGTTTTGACTAAACAGAATTTTTGTATGAAAATAGATGCTTTCCCCAGGAGGAGAGACTGACCTACAAAGGACAGCTAAAGAATAAGGCACACAATTTTCCTGGGTAAGCTACAGCAGTGTTTCCAACTTTTGACCAAAATATTTTTATTTTTATATTCTCTTCATCCATGTAGATAATCCAACGTGGGTCTTTATTATGGCCATCTCCTACAAACTGAATTCATGGATTCATTGGAAAACGTGGGAACAAGATAGAAAAATGCATATACAGCATCAGAAACTGCGTAGCAATGAATTTCATTAGAAGTGACTGCTGTGCACAATACTTTGTGCCTTGCTCAGAGAGGCTGTTGGAGGGCAGATCAGATTTGATAGTGAAAGCCTGGAAATGCTCTGAGTGACAAAGCCATCCATCATGAGGATAAAGTTCTGGGTACGCATATTGGTCTGACTTAACAAATGGTGCCAGACTATGAAACTTGCTCCTGCAGGGTCTGTGATATGTCACAGATTTAATTTTGCTTCAGTACAAATATATGGGGAAATTGGCTCAACTTTTCCTGATAACTCAGGGCTTGTTCATCTTGTCAGATGAGTAAGAGAAGTTAGAACCTCCCTGGTTTTGAATGGGCTTTGAGCAGGCAAGTCAGTTTTGATCCAAAAGCCATTGGAACCTTAGAATGGGCTGTGCTTAAGCTCAGAGTCCATTATTCTTATCTTATCTGCTTTCTCAGCCGATATTTTTCTGGAAAGATTTTTTTTTTTTTTTTTTTTAAGTCTTCTTGAAGACAGCTCTGTCCTTCTGACATTCTTTTGTAGAGAAGCCAGCACAGATTTTCTGGGTGTCTCTGCAAATAACAGGGATTTGTCCCTTAAGAAGAGTTGTAGTAATAACTTTAAAAATATCAAAAGCAAGAGCTGAAATTATGCTTTTGGCACTCAGGAAACGTGGAATAGCACTGTTGATACTGTAAAGTTAAGTGACTTGGTCCACTTTTTCAGTAAGAAGCTTAAGAAGCAATATTCAACGATTACTGAATTAAAGAAAAGATTTCCTCTTTTTTTCAGAAAAAAAAATAGTGAGTGGTGTATATATATATTTTATATATATATAATAACTCAAAACTGAGAAGTCACAGACTATGGAGTCATTCTAGTTGTAGGTAAGGGGTATTTATGCTGCACAGGCATCTGGGAGGTAGGTTAATCTAGCTGATTTCATGGTGTCTCTTTTACTCCGTGTTATCAGGGCTTAGATGCTAACAGCAAGGTAATATTCAATAGGTTGAACATGAAACTGAGTAAAAAAATATATACTCCTTTTTGCAATGCATAATTAACCTCTGTCATGCATTGCCCCAAGATACCATTGCAGGCAGAGAGTAAGCAGGAGTCCAAGAGGTCTTAAACTTTTACACGTCTCTTCACAACATTTACAGTTGCATTAGAATTGGGAATTATAGAAGGGCTATAAACATTCATGCTTCCATTTGTTTGCAAGATGGGAAGATGAACTAAGATTGGTTGGTTTCAAATTTTCTTTTTTTAGAAATCAGTAAATCTTTCTATATGAGACAAATGCTCAAGGTCTGTGCGCCAAATTCTGGGCTTCTTAACTAAGCGATGGCTTTTGCCTGACAAAGGCCTGTGGAATTCAGCCCAGTTATGTTATTCTTTCTTTTTTTTTTTTTCCCCTCTTTTTCTGAAGTGCTCTGTGCTGTAAATTAGGATGCAGTAGTACAACAATGCAAGTCCTAAAAATTCATCTATTTTCATGGGTAGGAAATTATATCTCTCGCCCATCATTAACTAGCAAACAGCCGCTCTCGTTCAGTATTCTAATCACTGCTGAATAGTTTTACACATCTTTAAACAGCCGTTTTAGCATGTTGGGTTTAAAAGACTGTTGCTGACAGAGCAATTGCACAGCTGGCTGGCTGTACTTTGAGCACTAATGTAGTTGGTGGAGTAAATCATGCAAAAATACTGACTTTTAAGGTTAGTCTGGTTTGTTATAGTAAAGAACATGTTCCCATAAGTTTAGGAAGACAGATTTATATTGCTGTGATAGTAAAACAGTACTAGAGTTCATGGAAGTTTTGCAGATATTTTCTGTGATGAATGCTTTCAGACAATCTGTTCTGAATGCAGCTGATTTACACTACTGAAACAAGTAAATTTAGAGGTGTCTTATATCCATAGCACATCTGAGTACTGCATAAGCTGAGGACCAAATTCCACCAAAGACATCAGTGCATTGCATCTTGGGGAGATGCTTTGCATTAAGCTTAACGCACACTGCTGAGAGAAGGATTATAGTTGGTGTGAGGAAACAGTGTGGACAAATTGGATGGGGGGAAAAATAGATTTTTTAATTTTTTTTAGCCCAAGGCTTATTGTAAAGGAATAGTTTTGTTTATTTGAATGTCTTCCCAAGCATTTTAGCTAACTAAATTGGTATAATCTTTTTGAATCTCTCAAGTGGCTATCCCATGAATCAGTCAAGTAAGCTGTGAAAATATATCCAGATTTTGAAACAGAGTGAAACTCCCACTGTAATTTCAGAAATGTCCTTCATATCTTGGGAACTGTTCATGAGTCTAAACAAAGTCTCTTTGTTTTCTTTTTTTTTCAGTTTTATATCTTATTTGGATTTTTTTATTGTGGTGTAAATGACCTAAAAGGAATAGAAATGCAAGGAAATCTGTTACGAGGATGATGTATGCCTCATGATGCTGAAGACAGCATGCTATTGAAATCTGGTTAGAAAGCAGAAAAGTGCCCTAGAGAACTCTAAAAAGGTAATAAAATAAATATTTTTTTAAAGTGGAGAAAAAGCAAAAGTTTGTGTTGCACTTTTAAGCTTCCATAAGAGTACTTTAGCTGTAGGAAAAAAATAGTTCAGGTTCTCTAGTTATTAGCCCAGAGAGAGCTGTCAGTCAGCATTGACTCCCTTGAACTACTCGCTGCAGACACAATTACAGAAGTTGCCAGTGGTGTTGCCGATGCTTTGGGGACATGAAAGGGCTTTTGGCTTAAAATTAATTTATAGAGTTTTGCCATTTTTTTCCAGAAGTGCCCCCTTCCATTTTGACGTTAGTTGAGAGGAAAGAGAAAAACACTGAATGTGTATAAGGTTGGGGTCAAAGGCCTCCACAAAACTATGCTCAGCAAATGCCTCACAGTTTTCCATCTGGGACATTGTCTCACCTTGCTAAACCAATATAAAATTAAATTATCTTTCACAAATAGAGCAACTGGCTATCGTGAGAGGTGTAGTGAGAGCAGAGGAGAAAGGGAAGTTTCAGGTCAAGAAAGAGAAAAGGGACTAAAAGTAAGGACAAAACAAAGAGTATCTCCATGGCTGGAATACATTTTAGCTATTCAGCTAAACATTTGGGTTCCTGCTGCTTGATTTCTCTCCAGTAAGAGAAAATCCCATACTCCTGGTGAAGACTGGAGGCTCGGCAAGAACCTCTTTTCCTCAGCCTGTTCAGTCACTCGTCCTTCTGCCTGTGGCTCCTGAGCACAGCAGACTTGGAAATGCTCCTCTTCCCTGATGGGGTGTCAAACACATGGCTCTGGATCTCAAAAAGAAATACAAGCAAGAGATGGGAGACTTACTTTCCGAACTGGCAGTGCAGAAGGAATGAAAGAGCAGTCACTTATTAACTGTTGTAATTGTAGAAATTATCTATAACAGTTACCAAAACTCTAGTCTTCTGAGTAGAGCAGAAAATAGCTCTTCTTGGCTTTTCATAAAAGAATTACTGTGTCAGATATTGATGGATTTTGTTCATTTGTCCATACCTTCGTGTCTTCACAAAACAGTGTACTATGTTCAGCAGTGTTATAAAGCACTGGAATCCTGGGATGAATGTAGCCAGACAAAAATTAAAGGTATTTCTGAATGTATTTCAGAAGTGCCAAGTATTTCCATTTGAAATGGATGGTGTTCAGGTCTTTGAAGTCCTTTGAGAAGATGACTGGGATGAATATTGGACTTGTTAGGGTATGAGATACCTTAGAGAAGTGTGTCAAGAAACCATCCTAAACATAATTAAGGTTTTTCTAAGCTCACATAGCAAACGTATCAGAAGATAGGAAGCCATTGAACAGTACAGTATCTCTCTGCCTGACTTTGCAGGAGACAGTAACCAAAGTCTAGCCAATGCCTCTATTTACATTCAAATATAAATATTTTCCCTTCATATATCTTAATAGCTAATACTTACTAAAAAAGATATATCTATTTAATGAACCTGGTCCATAATCATTTTCTGTTGATCATCTGTAGGCAAATAAGTCTTTTTGTAGACATATGCAAATGAAATAATAAAATTCACAGCATTGAACAGTGCCTGATGCTGGATAGTTTCACTGTTGGAGATACATGGGTATATTAGTATTGATAATTCAGTGCTATTAACTCTACTTGCATAAAAAGTCATTAGTACCAAGAAGTCATAATTAAAGTACTCAAGCCTGAATTAGTTTTATTAGGAGAGAAATAGGAAAATGCATCATTACTGTAGATGCTGAGAGGTTAATGCTTGTAGTAGTGCAGCTCTGTACATCTTGCTTGAAAGAGAGATGTCCCTAGAGATGGAAAGCTTCCTGATAAATCTATTTTTTAAATTTACCAATGATCATGCAAAGTAAATAAAGTGAAATCAGAATTTTCATAACAGTTTGACATATCACTGGCAGAAAAACGTCCAAGATATTTCAACCAATCTTCCCGCATATAGTAGGATTTAATATATTGTTCCTAAATATCTTTTTCTAGTTCATTATTTCATAAAAATACTATTTTCCAATAAAAAAAAACTAAAGTGGTATTTGAGCTTGAAGTTATAAGTAGTTGTTTTGCATGTTAGAAGAGCCATTTTTCTTACAGAATTTAATAATTATTGCAGGAATATGATACTATTTTTACAAACACATGCTTAAGATACTTAGTTAATTATATACACTTGAGTTTTATTAATATAAACCCAACTAAAATGCATATGCATTTTTCTAGTTTGAAATTCCTCAATGTCTCTAAGTGAGCATCTATATTAAACTAAGGCAATCCTTATTAGTTGTCTGTGTCAAACTATTGAAAGAATTTGAAGAATAAGTGGAGATAATGATCCCTGTAAATGACCTTGAATTGTGAAGCCATAAATAGACCATAAATGCCATTTTCAAAATATGACATGAAGTTTTATTCTCATTATACAGCATGCATGTAACTCCTTGAAGAAGTGCTTCAAGCAGAGATGATATATTCCCAGCCTATACCAGCCTCACCCTGAGAACAAAATGGCAAATGAATTATAGTTTCTTATGCTATAATGTCTTAATTAGATATATGTGATGAATTCATTTATATGTGGAAAACTTAAAACACTGACTTGTTCCACTTATCACTTGAATTGCTAACACTTTGTATCTTCACATTTAATGTTCTCACATAAACTAGTAACATTTTCAGTAATCCCTACTGAATCTTTTTAATTGCTATATGGAAGAAAAATAAAAATGTTACTTCAGAAAGAACTGATAAAGCTTTGATTCGGGTTTGAAACTTGCCATCTAGAAACAATGAAATTTGTTTAATGACTATGTAATTGGGCTTTGTTCTGGTAACAAAAAGTACTTGGCAGGAAAATCCTGCCATTACCCTAACTATGTGTGGCACACAAAGGCTGCTTTTTTGAAGCCCTCAGAAAAGCCATAAGAGCCTTTTTTCTTTTGGTTTTGTTACTCGGTTTATACAACCTCAGGCCAGTAGATATTTCCATGCCCTTTTCTTGGCTTGTCCTAAAATATGAGATGAAATAGAGGCACTGAATTTGCTGTAATGTCTACACAAAGCTTGAGGGACCTCAGAAGAAGGCTGCATGTGAGTATAATATGAAGAAGAATAGGAGGAAGAGGAATTTCAGTTGTTTTATTTCTGGACAGCAAATATAGGAAAGCAGCCTGCTCATGAGATAATTCAAGTGCAGCCCATAGCAGTAATCTAATGGAAATAGAGAAAAATGCTGTGTTTTGGTGTCTGTTTCTCAAAAAATCACTGAAAGTTGTGGGAAACAAGGTATTGTAATTTCACATGCTTGTTTCCTTAACCAGTACTCCACTCTGAACGTAGCTGCAGCAGCCTGCTCTTACGCAGCAGGCTTTTATTAGAACTCCGATTCCATCTTCACATAGTCTCCCTCCTATATTAATGTGTCAATTCAAGTACTCTTTACTCTTGTCCTACATTTGATTAAAAAAGAAAAGAAAAAAACCCAAACATCTGGGCTACATAATTTTAGACTAAGCTCCATTAGTAACGGTGACCTTGGTTGACCTTATTTCTTTATTTTTTGATTTTAGAAATGTGCATTCCACACAGTTGAGTGAGCTAAAGACCTATTTTCTAAAAGAACAGAGAAATGAGAACATAACGTTAGTGAAAGGAAAGTGAGTGTAATCTGAAATCAGTGTGTAAAATGCAGTCTCGGAAGAAGGCAGGGAGAACAGGAGGCATGCGTAATCCAGCAGTTGTGCCTCTTGGCATGCTATATGCCTAAACTTCTCTGCAAGTAGTATGGATATATACTATCTTTACTTACCCATATTTCCCCTCACCTTGCAATATATTGTCCATAGGAAGTGACGTGTAGTTCAGTGTAATGATGAGACTGGGGGGAATTCAGATGTGTAAAGTGATGTGAGCGTGTGACGATGAGCAAAGTCCCCATGCCTGTGCACAAAACCAAAAAACCCTTTCCCTCCAAGCAGAGGGCACTTGAAAGGATGCTCTGTGGCAGGGGGAAAGGGTGAGCTAAACCTGCACGACTGCACTGCTCCTGCTTGGGAAAAGGAGCACTGGGACAAAAAGTCTGCTCTGGCATTTTAGAATTCCTCAATTAGATCCTTGAGATACTGAACTTCCGATTCCAGGATGCTAACAATCATAAGAAGTATTCTGCATTCAAATGCTAATGGTTGCTTTCGTGGTCCTCAGAAAATGAATACTATCCACAGATATGAAGGTGGGAGGCACACCTTCAGAAGGTGTGAAAAGATTTTCTCTGAGGATGATTACAGAGGAATAGCTTTGGGGTTTGTTTTTGTTTTCCCTAAGTGTCTAATGAGACTTACAGGGCTTAGAAATAAGAGGCAAATATAAAATCCAAAACTAATGTCAGGTCCCAATTTTCTTAAATGTGCAGCTTCTGTTATTCATTGCTATGGTCTTCAAGGCAGCAAGCCACCACAAAGTGCTTCTGTACTGATGTGTGGTAGACCTTCGTGCGCTGAAAAAGTTCTCTGCCTTTTTCCTTTTTGAGTAACTTTAACCTTAGCAAGAAATTAGTTCATTAATAAATGAAGAGGAGTGAATTAATTATGAATTGAAAATGGCAAAGATTGAGATGCCCTGTAAAATTTCTTTGTCATATGTGCACACACAAATTTGAAAGAAAGTAAGGTCATATTGAAATAATTTCAGGGGAGGATGAGGGGGAAGATGAGGAAATACTTGAAGTAGCAGAACCTAGGGGAGTTGTTGCTCTGGACAATTTATGGCATGCAGGTCTGGGGACAACACAACCAAATATATATCTTATGAGTTATTTTTGAGAAGCCCTCAGGGGCAACTTAAAATGTGCACTGAGGATGAACTGTTAACTTGGATCTGTTAACTGTCTCTTCCTCTGCACCTCTTGTATCCTGCTGTAGGATCATGCACACCAGGCATCGCCTCTATGTGGCAGTGGGATCTCAAAGCAAGGGAGTGGAAGTGGGTCTGCACCCAGGAGAAGGAGCAGCAGCTGCCCCTGTCACTTACTTAAAATTGGGAGAAAATCCATCTAGCTGTACTGACTTGTGAGCTGGGAGTAGGGAGGAAAGGAGGGGAGGAAATAAAGATGGTTATGGGACTTTTACATTTAACAACTTCTTGTAGAAGCATAATAGAATAATAGGGGAAAAATGTCTCTCTATGCAAATATCTCTCATATATGAACACTTTGAGCATAAAGTATCGTGATTCTTATAAAAGATGTTGGTTTGTTGTTTTTTTTTTTCCAGGCACTTTTTAAATTGTCCTTTTATACTGAAAGTACAATACATAATCATTAGCTGCACTGACTGCTCCAGATGAAATGTCTTTCGATTTCATTTCAGAGGTTTATCTCATGCTATAAAAATAGCTGATGAAAATTACTTCACATTTACTTTAATAAAAGTAGTACTGTTTTTTGTAACTGTTTGTTACAAAAAAAAAGAGGGGTGTGTGTGCTGAAAGACTATCAGGTGTAGTAAAAATAACAATATATCAAACAAGGTAGTAGAGGTTTAATGAGATGCCTTAGGAATTAATAACTTAGCAGCTACAGTAACATATCTTATGGAAAAGGTAAAGCATATTCATGAGTTTCAAATGGGCAAAGTCAGTGGTAGAGAAAACATTGTTTTAGAGTCAAAAGATTCAATTTACAGGCAAGGAATACAAAAGTGCCAATGTAGAAAGAAATCTGTGTAAAGGGGCAAAATAATTCTGTAGTTGCTGTAGACACAGTAAAATACAATTTATCCCTCTCAAGAGTGTCTTTAAAAAGCAATAAAATCCACAGAGGAATATTGCATGAAAGAAAACCTGCCCAGAAACAGGCCTCTCTGTATATGCGATTTTGGCCTTAGGGATAGTATTATTTATTATGTTAATTCCCTGGGATTTAGAGAGCTTTTTCCTAGAAGCGGAACACTTTGGGAAAAATATCTCTAGGGGAAACTGTGAATTTTTCCTCCTCCAAACTGTCTTGCCTAAAGATTTCATCACGGAATCTGTCGTTACGCAGTTAGAGATGAATCAGACTTTACTGGAGAGCAAATTACCGGATATATAATTGGCTTACAGGTGAAGAAGAGCAACAGAAATAGGAGTGACATATGGAAAAGGATAAAATGGTGTTAAAAAATGCATAGCTTGGCTTCAGGAATGACTTTGGCTGTGATGGGCTTTGACGAGAGTTTGCAGCTATTGAGAAAGTGTGAAATAAAAAGGAGGAAAAGAAATTGTGTGATACTTTAGAGTATTTTTGTTTACACCAAGATTGAATACAGCCATATATTTTCTGTAGAGGTGGCTGTACGTTCCTTTCAGCATATATCCACTAGATTTTTAACCAGGCAGCTTGCACTCTGTGAATAAAGAGAACATACGTATCTAATATTTCACTAGCTCTTTGCCATCCATATCCCTGTTCAGATCCCATCTTTATAGGACAGGAAAGATTGTTATCTTCATTTCACAGATGGAAAGGCTTACAGTGTGACTGCAGGAGCATGTACGTACCCCAGTGCAGGCTCCTGTGTCACCTGCAGAGCCCAATGGAAAGCCACACCAAGGTTCTCTGAACCATGGTCTCCTCAAAGGAACAGACTTGCCTAAAGCTGCTTATAAAAGTTTGTTCCAGAAGTGTGTAGCAGGGCAGGGAACAGAACCTCCTTGGTTTCTCATGTTCTGTGCCAATGATATTGTGTCATCCTTCCTTCCTCCTCCTCTGTAGTTGGGCGTGTGATTGTATGTGGGGTTTGATAGGACAGGAAATACTGCTGTGGTGTGGCAGGAATCCTACCCTATGAACAGAAACATCTCTCAGTTAAGCATTTGTAAAATGGAGGTGGAAAGTGATTCTGTTCCTATAACAATACCTCATTTTCTCCAGTAGGAACACAGATTTTTTAGCACCTGGAAATCAGTGCATTTCACTGTGAAAGCTGCTTTTTAGCTACGTGAGGCTGTAGTCAAAATTGACTTAGTTTCAAATAATGTCTGCAATGTGGCCAAGACCTTCCTGCAGCTTTACTTTCAGGCTTCCTCTATTGCTGCTTTTTCCCCTCAATAATTCTAGTAAATTTGCTGGTATATGCAACTGGCTGCTGTTACCTTTTCAGTGGTGCCAGGTGGTCATCTTTCCTTTGTGGTAGTTTTATTCCAAGCAGTTGGGTTCTGGATGCCTTTTCCCATTAGCTGGCTGTTGCTTTTTAATGATTGAGCTGCTGCTTCTTGTTTACCATTTTCTTTTCACAGCTCTCAGCTTGTTGCTTCAGTTGACATGTCAGTAGACTCCCTGACAACATCAAGTATCTCCTTCTGTTGCCTCTATTCCTCCTGCTGCTTCTGCTTTTTGCTATGCTTGGCATTCTTGTTCTTGTTTATCAAGACTATTGTTTGGATTAAAAATCAGCATTTCCTCACCAATTTTATTTCTGAATTTTTATTGTTTTATTACTTTATTTTCCATTGTATTGCTGGCCTCAAGCTCCAGAATTTTATTCAAGACGGTTGGTCTATTCTGAATTCTGGTACTGCATATTTATTGTACATACTAAGGCAGCAGGTAATTCTGGGCAGGCCATAGTGATTAACTTCTTCATGTTTTGTTTGTGCAAATGCTTTGGATGATTTTAGAGTTTCCGTTCCTAACCAGCTCTCCGTGAATCATAATGGTGAGTGGTGTTAACACAGATTTAAATTTGAGATTGGACTTTATCACCTATTTCAGAAATGCAATATAAGCAACATAATTAAGCTTCTTGTAAAGGAATGAAGATCTGCTTTTAATTGAAAGATATAGGTTAATTAGCATGGAATGTGGATCAGAGACATGGAACAGCAAGATTTTTGTTTTTCATAATCTGATCTTCAAAAGTCAATGTGTGCTTTTCTGTTGCCTATGCCAATGAATGGATGGATGGGGTGTTTTTCGAAATCAGACTTTGAAGTAGCCTGCTACCAGTGTTGAGCCATTTAGAAAAAAATTGAACCCAGAGTATTTACCTCAGTGTAGAGCATTAGTTATGCATTAATGGACTTCTTTAAAATTTTATATCTGTGTCACAGGGTTCCATTTTTGCCAAAAAGGCCACAGATTGAGAATTCTGCCTATCTGCTCTGAGAAAGGCATCACAAAATTATGACTAATTCATATTTGCTTATACTTATTTCTGTTTAAAGAGGCTAAAAATGAACAGGCTTTGATCATGTTTGTGAGAAGAAATAATGCACAAACAACATCATAAGAGTGAACACACTGGGAGATAGCGATTTTTTTTTAATCATTACTTATTAATTTGATATTTCATTAATATTATTCATGTACTTCATTGTGTTGCCACTATTTATAGTAACAGTATATTAGCAATGGCTTGTATGAAATTATTACAAAATCTGGGTTTACAAGATGATCTGCAGTAGCTGGTTGACATAGAAGACAGTGCAGTCTCCATTGCCCATTGCTTTCCTGATAACCATGAACATGACTAAAAGGTTTAAGAGCATAAATCATGTGACACACAAAACTCATAACCAGTGCGGCTGGTTGGACCCGGATGACAAAGCCATCTTGGAATGGCTGAGCTTCAGTTTTGAATTAGCCACTAAGTCAGAAGGTGTCTTGCGACTTATGCAGAGAGCTTTTTATCTGGAGTCTACCAACCCATGACTGGGGCATTGGATGGTTGTGTCACTCTCACCTTTTTTGCGTCTCTTCTTATAGTCTGGACTACTTGGCTCTTCCCATCCTATGAAAAATTAAAATCTCAGCTACTCTTATGTGCTGTTCCAGAGCTTTACCAAGACACAGGAGCAGTCAGAGCTGTCTGCAGCCATTTGTGTGGGAGGTGTGTGAGGGGACTTGTGCATTAATTGTGCTGAAATAATAACTGTATTTGACTTGGCTAATAATCAAGTGACATCTGTTGCCAAAAACATATTCTGGACAGGGGATAGAGGAGCATTTTACTCATTAAACTCTATACTCACTAATTCCACAAAGATGAAAATATAAAATACTTTGATGAAAAGAAGCAATTACTTTTAAAAGGTGTAGGAAGCACTATTTATGAAATAGGCACCGTTTGTTATGATGTTTCGTTCAAAGTTTAAACTTGGAATACTGAAGTCTTTGGGGGATAAAATGTTAAGTAATTCTGCAGTCTTAAGTTTTTTTTTTAGATGCTGCAGTTTCCCTGTGTTGCCATAGTAACATACTTTCTGTATAATTGCCAGGCTGCCTTACAATGATGCAAATAAGTAAAGAAGTTGTCATATGGTATGACCCAGGCTTGTATTTGAGTGGAGATTTATTGCCCACAGAGCAGCAATAACACCAAAGATCTGTCACCTGCAGGATAAGGAATTACATGTCACTGAATTGCTGCAGAAAAAATTGGCAGCAAAAGTGAAGCGCTGGGCCTAGATGTTATGCAGAAGGACCAGAAGCCCTCCCCTAAGCCAGCTCCTGCTGATCTTATTTTCACTAGTACTTTACATGAGTGGAGGATCAGAACTTCTACAGCTAACACCAGCCCTAAGCATGTTATTTAGGAATTTAATTTGTCTGGGAGGCACAAGAAGTCTAGAGGAAATAGATTTCCAAAGAGAGAGAGTCATCACTTTGACACTCACCAGCAAAATCTGGCTCCATCTCCAAGAGGAATTAGTGTTGGGACCCAAAGAACAACTCTCAAAAACAGAGGGGGGGGAAAAATATTAGGGAGGGAAAAGGAGGGGAAAAAGAAGAGAAACATTAAAATTTTCTTTAGTTTCTCTTTGACAAAGCCAACGCTTAAATCTTGTATGCTTCTTCAGGACATTTTTGATGTGAGCTGCAAATCCCAGTGGTTCCTTCACTTCCAGGAATCCTTTTCTTGGCCATGCTTTTTCCCCAGTCCTCACTGTAGTTTGATATGTTGCTCCATAAGGAAGAAAGCACCTAGGGTAACTTCTTAGTGATGTGCCCTGGGCATTTCTGATGAGCAACCTCAGAGTGCTCATCACTATGTTCAGTTCAGGCTGAAAATAAGTTTCTTGAATACAAATCTTAAAACATAAAAGTCATAAAGGGAAAAAAAACCATAAAACCAAACAAAACCCAAAAAACCACAGCACCCAAACCAAAAAATACAATTCAGCATCAATCTTGGCAAGGGTTTCCTAGGTGCTCCAAAGTACCTAGTTTGGGGACACAGCAACTCGCTCAGCTGTTGTATATAACACTTGCTCTGAGGTCTTCCTCTCTTAGGGTTAGGTTTCTCTTCCCCTTTCCTCCAGATTCACCTCTAATTAGACTTGAAGCAACTTCACAGAGATATTTCAACTGTGTTCCTTAACTAGTCTTTCTGGCTTCTGGCTCCTTCTGCAAATTATTTTAAGGATATAACAGAACTTTATCTCCCTAGATTAGGAGAAGTATTCATGTACAAGAGAGGGTTTATGATTTCCAGCTTACCATTAGCTTATTTCTTAGAGACCATATGTGACAAAATCATAGAAATAAAAAACCTGACATTCAGAGTCTTGCTTTACAAAGTTACTCTCTCCTGATTTTGTCCGTCTGGGATAGGTTTTACCATTGCAATATGTGGCATTGTAAATTGTGAGTTAGTATAGACAAATCATAACTGTTTTCTCAATATAAGAAGCATTGTAGAATAAAATAATAAAAGCAAAAAACTAGGAGAGTTGCCATCTGTAAAACTACAGGATAGATTCAGATTATATATAGCTCATACCCTCACAGGAGTATAGTGACTGGGTGGTCATATTTCAAATCATGATTGAATTTCCAAGAGTCTCTGTTTACCTTCAGAGTATGATTGGTCTTTGTTCTCCCCTTCTTACAGAAATGGACTATCAAAAAGCAATGTATGAACGTATCTGATGGATAAGAATTGTTCTTGGGTAATATTCTCTATCACTCCTGTGCAGGAACAGTGAAAGCATCACTGTAAACATTCTGAGCATGCAAGGTGAAGTCCATAGACTTATACCCCTGGCACTTAAGGTAAACTAACTTAATTTTTAATATTCAGGACACTTAACCTGTATCAAAATTGATAGAATGATTCTTCCTTTTTACTTGTCCTAGAAGTCTCATATTTCCAAAAATGTTACTGTCAAGGAATAAAATTACTATGTCCATATTAATTCTCTTCTAAGCTTGCTTTAAAATTCCAGTTATTTTAGATGTAAGAATTAGAAGAAAAGAAATTGTCTTTGAAAGTTCTGTATGTGCCACCATTCAATCAGGAAAATCACTGCAATTCAGAATGGTTTTCATTATAACATTTTACACGTCCTATTAAAAAGAACATTTTTGCAAGTTGTTTGATGGGGGAATGATTTCGTTGTTGTCTTTATAATGGCATGTTGGTCTATTACTCCTACCTAATGCAAGTAATAAAAATAATAGTCTATAATTGGGATGTCCAATAAAATGCTTTTAAATGGTAGCACATAAAATTACTGTCTGAAGGCAATAACCTTGGTAAGGTAGATGAACGCTTGCTTATATGAGTCAGTTGGGAACAAAAGGAGAGTATTTTGAATATATGTGATACAAAAATTTTAAATTACAAGCTATGTTTATTTTCTCCTCTTTCTGATTATATTCTGTTCTTTTCTTTTGCACATTCTCTGTATTTTGTTTTCCATCCTCTGTTGCTCAAATGAGCCACTGATACTCAAAATCTCAAGGGAAAATATGAGACATTTTCAACTTGTGCCAACTCTTGTTGTCTCATCCTCAAAACAGAAGTAAACAAATAGTTTTCTCTCCTACTATTTCTGAAAATAAAATAATTTGATACTTTTTAAATTAATTTGTGAAATCACCCTAAATTTCCATTGATGCTAACTGAAAATCATGAAGGAGAACTATGGAAAACTTCCAGCCTGACAATTACACCAATACTTTTCTAGGTATCTTTCCACAGGACTTCAGCAAATGAGATTGACTCTGTTAGGCAGCAGAATGCCACCCCCACCCCACTCCCAAAAATAAGTGTGTGTGCTTATCTCCCATGTCACTCTGATTCTGGCACTTTTGATGATGTAAACACAGAACCGAAATCCAGAACCTCACAGTTTCTTGCCCTGCTGTTCCTATCAAAGTGCCTTGGGCATATTACAATGACAGCTCATTTCCACGCTTGTAACCCCTTCTGTAAACTAATCAGGAAACTATTTCTTACCAAGTCGTCTCCCTGGGGTGTCCTAGGGATTAATTGCTGTAAGTGCAGTTCCTGGAACACATAAAGTTCCCTGTAAGTATCCATTATTAAATGCTATATCCCCTCAAGTACTTATTCACATTAGTTTTCCTTATTGAAGTAGCCCCAGTGACATCTGTTTCTATTAATTATTTTTACTATTTGCCACTCTTCTTAAATACAAGCTAAATGGCTTTGGCTGTGGGAAAGCAAATTCACCAAACAGCTGCTTGATTCTGTATTTAAAGTATACATAGCACTTTCTTTTTCCATTACTTTATTCACTAACTTCACTACTTATATCTTTGTCAATGAATCTTTTACTCCAGTGGTTTTCTGACTCTTATTTTCCTTATTAGGAAAAGTACTTAAGAATACTGGAAGAAAAAAACTGCTCAACCCAACAGCAGAGAAATAAACTAGAAGTGTCATACATCCTTCAACTTGCAGAGGTCTCACGATTTCTGTAACAGTCTGAGGCATGAAAAAGGAAGAGATAGTGATGAAGATTTCAGAAAGCCGTGGCTTGAACTGACATGCAAAATAGGTATGGTTTTAAAACTGATTCCATTAACCTCTAATCACTTTGGCATGGAGTTGAAAGATTGGTCAGAAGGCTGTTCTTAAAATTCAGATTCCTTATCTGTCATTTTTGTGCTTGTTCCATTGATTGAAGCTGCCTCCTCTATGTGCAGCCTTACAAGGGCAGACCTAGAAGTTCTTTGTCGTGGAGTCTCTCCATTTCCTGCATTTTTCTGATTTCCTGTTGGCATCCCTAGTGTATTTAAAAAGGTGTTTAAACATAATTAATTAAGTTGACAAAAGCAAGTTGACCCATCCTCTTCTCTCCACCACTTTTCTGCTAAATAAACGTAATGACTCTTTCCATTAAGTAAACAGAATTAAAACTACTCATTCATTTTAATCTGCAAGAACAAATAGGTAGAGAGATCTGATGTGATGACCTAAATGAATTCTTCACCAGCAGGGAAGTTATTTCATTCTTTCTGCTGATGTGGATGCATTCCTGTCTTACAAGTTTTCTTTGTTTCCTTTTCCTTAACAATTTATTTTGTAGCCCTAGAAACGTCAGGGTAACTCCAAATTTCGGAGTCTCTTCACTTTCCTTATTTAAAATAACTAAATACATAAATAAGTGTCACCATGAAGCTAGTTAATTACTTATGGCTAGGACAAGATAACCCTGTTTTCTTCTGAGTTCAAAAGTTTCCAACCAAACTGCATTCAATATCTTCCTTGTCTTAAAAAGTGCTTAGCAGTATTAGAAACTAAGACTGAATTTATCATTATGCCTAAGCATGTTCCTTAGCTGGGGGACACAAGCAGTTCTACTGACTCCATGTTCTTATTTGCAGGCTTAAAATTTTAGTACCTTACTGAATTAGAACAAATTACGAAGATGGTAAATGGGGAAAAAAAGTTCATTTGCTCTAAATGAAAAAAATATACAACACATATTTTGATTTCAGAAAATATGTGAAGTTCTCTCCCATTCCTCTGAGAAACACCCAGCATGTTACACTTGCCAGGTACCAAAGTTATATTAAGGACATATTACTTTCAAATTTAAATTTTACCTTTTATTTATCTTATTTCAAAGCCCTGGAGCTGTAATAAATTGTTGAATGGTCTTATCTGTCTTCTGATATGTCCTTGGCAAAGATACATACAGCAGGGAAATTAAAATCTTGGACTTGTTGTAGGAGAACACTTATCCTGGGCTTCTGTAAATAAGAATCTTGTCTAGGAATTTAAACTAGCCTACAATCATGTATCAACCTGTGCGTATGCCAGATCTGACAAAATGTTGAGCATATGAAGCTTCCCAGAACTAACTGAAATTACTGGTGTTTGGTACATTAGGGATCACAACCCACTTTTTTTTTTTTTTGTACAAGCTGTGATACATAACTTTGCAGTAAATGCCCAAGGTTTAGTATTACAAAGCAGAAGCAGAACCTGCCCGCCCAAAGAAACCACAGAAAATAATCAGATGATTTCAGCATTTCCCCCCACACTCCATCTGCTGCATAACACTGTTTTTCACCTGCACTCCTTCCCTTTTTTCCATTCAAGAGTATCCTGTATTGTAGAAGGGCAGTCATCATCTGCCTCCCAGCAGTGAAGAATGCAAAGCAGATGGAAGCCAGCAAATTAACAAGGCCAGCAAGCTAACAAGGCCAGCAAGCATTGGCCTGGGTGAAAATAGGCACGATATCTCATTTACTACATACTAAGATGGCTGTGCTGAGGAAGTACTAATTATAGATGTGCAAGATTGAAAGATCTGTGTCCTTCATGCCTTTGGAAGTCCTATGCTTTGCCTCGATCCAACTATTCTTCTCCCAGACCCACAGTCTTCACAACCCATGCAAGACCCTGAAATTAATCTTTCAAGTTCATTTGTAGTTCTTCCATGAATGCTTTAAAATTGCCCTCTATGTACAATTTTACTGTTCTCCGATCACCTTGTCTGAGTGCGGATGTTTTTCTTGTGGTAGGCTAGATCAAAAGAACATGGAATTCACAGTTCTTCACAAAAATTTTAAGCTACAGTAAACCTGTAGTAAACCTAATGGCAACTCTGGGATCTCTGGCTAAATTAATTTTTCAGTAGGAACATTCATGGATTCCAATCATGTTTAAATATATATTAGCAGACATAAAAGATGTTGTATAAAGATTTTAACATTGTGAATTTGAATTGCTACATTATTTTTGAGTTTACAGTTTAAGCCTGTGTCCTTCTGCAAATTTATTAAAGATTATTCCATTGATTTTGAAAAGCACTCCAATGGGGTGGTCTGTTCCCTGTACATCTAATGGAATTTGGAACCAGCTAAGGTTGTTCAAGAGCTGTCATTTCTAAGAAGTTCTGGGAAGGATCACCAATCTAGACTGGAGTGGTGGAAGAAAGGAAATATAGGATTCTTAATGGTGAGCCATGAAAAATACATGTTTTTACAACAGAAGGTAGTTCAAGATGAGGAGAAAACTTGTGATGATTTTCCCTTTAAAGTACTTCATGCATAAGCCACAGCAAAGATGGGGTCATAGATCATGAATTATCTGGATTCTACCTAGTGTATTTAAAAAAAAAAAAATGTTTTACAAGTTTCGGTACTAGAAACTTCTTTTCCTGTCAGTCTTTATGACTGTGGTTTATCACAGTGGTTCACTAACTGATGACAATGACCATATGTCACCCTTCAGGCACTGAGTCACTCTGGAAATGTGGATCTCCTGGCTTCTTCTCAAGAGAACAATATATTAAAAAGGCCAAATAGAGAAGATGGGGTAATGGCTTTTAACGCTATATTTCTTAGGATATCAGTAGGAGAGAAATCATGATTGTGAAACTTAAGGTTGGCAACCCAAATGCCTTTGTCCTTACAAAGTACACACTCAGTCTATGAACTGCCCTCAGTTCAGAGTAATGCAGTAATGACTTGCATTTGAAGTTTTAGGTACTTCCATCAGATCCAACCTGATAGCTGTAACAATCCCAGAGAATACAACAGGAAGTTGGCATTAACAAGGAAGTGCAGAAAGATTACATGTGATTTGGCTAAATATTCCTAAAAGCAAGCAAAAAGAATCAGATGGCTGATACTTTTGAATAAATTATAATGACAGACTGTGGACTGTGGTGGGTAGGCTACGGTCCAACTATTTACAATGTCCACAAAATGTGGATGTCATTGTGTGCCTGGGGCACACAATCCCTTCTGCAAAGTGGATGGTTTTGCTCTTGGGTATGCTGGAAGGATTCTATTCTATGGCTTTTCTTGCGGCAACAGAAAAAATAAGCCTTTAGTATTCATGTTGTTCTTTTTCCTGGCTGTTGTGTAAGAATGGGTCTGCTGCCTGTATCTTGATGTACAACTTTCCTTGGTCTTGGACGCCATTCACAAATGTGTTCCTTGGGCCGCATATATTAAGCATAGGATAAACAAAGCCAGCAATGCACACATTCAGATTATGAATGAATTCTGTTTCTGCAAGGTATGGAGTCCTTTCCTCAGGTTGCCAGAAGTGTGAGAGTCAGTGGAAATGTAAGATCTTCCTAGGTGAGAGTCTGTCCTGATACCAGGCTCCAATTTATCATTCTCAAGAGAAAGTTCACTGTGGCTAGCAATCGGTAAATTCTCCACATAAAAAGTAAAAAAATATGACTTGGTAGGTATGTTCCTTTTTGCACAACAGTTTGTGAATACATAATTAAACACTTATTCGACTGTAGGCTTGATTTATGGCAGACCAACTCAGGAATATATAATCAAGTTCCAATCTTGCCTTTTTAATTGATCGATGGGAATGTAACTTGCTGTAATTTAATAAAACTGAAAGCATCAAAGGCTTTCAGAGTTTTGTTATTGGGCGGGTTATTTTCCTTGGACGACTGATCAGAACATATGCAAGTTGGCCCTCACTATTTGCTGGATCCAAAGGTCCAAACTGCCTTTTATGCTTGGCTGTCTTTTTTTTTCCTCATAGGACATCTAAAAGCCTTGCATTTCTCTTTTTCAACATAGAGACTTAACATTTACTGACCTGAAGTCATACATTGTAAGCACTCAAACTTTTACAGGTTTTTTTTTTGGTTGGTTGGTTGTTTTTTTGTTTTGTTTTGTTTTGGTTTTTTTTGTGGTGTTTTTTTTTTGTTTGTTTGTTTCTTGGGGGCTTTTTTTTTGGTGTTTTATATGGCTTATAATGTCATCTCCCTGCTTTGTCTCTGTTAGCATTACTCCTTCTTGGAATCCACTGATCTCCATACCACCATCCATAGCAATTTTTAATGGAAAAAGAAATTATTACTGTTCTTCTTTTCTTAAGATATTTGTAAACCTTGACTTAAATCCTTTGTGCAAGCATTTTATTTTATTGTGTATGTAAGTAAGGCTACAACTAATAAGTAGTCATTCAGTCAAAAGAAGTCTCAGAGCAGAAACTGTACATTCTCTGGTGACACAAAACTCATTGTGTATTTTAAGTGAACATAGGACAATATCATTAGAGCTTTATTGCAAAATGTTGCTGTGTATTGTTCAGTTATAAAGAAGGAATATAAATATTATATCTAGAGAGAAATAACCAAAAGACACGCTCTACTTATTCTTGCTCTTAGAGAAATACGTTTCCCACTTACTACCTTTAGAAAGGGATTTGGTGCTGAGGTATTATTTTTATTTTGAATATTTCCTCCTTAGAACAAATTTCATTGTTAAAAAAACATGGTAATAGAGGACAGCCCTTGTGCTGACAGCAATGGCTGAGTATGCCTCATATATCTTGGTGGTGAGGACACCCTGCAGCACACGCTAGCTCTCAATGGAAACTTAGCAGCAGCAGCATCTATGGTGGGAGGTGGTAGAAGTGGGAAGGCACAACTAGGGAATGAAACAACCCAATTTCCAGATGAACTGAAAAGATATTTTATGGAAAGATCCAATCAAGGGTCGTGACAATAAAATCTCCACCGTGATGGTGGGAAGGATTAGCAGTATTTGATTTGGTATTATAGAGAGATAGGAATTTCAGCTGTGTGTCAAACCACGCACAGAGAGTAATTAGTGCTAAAGGATAAAAATAACACAACTCTAAAAAATGTGGTTGGAATCCAATCTTACTTTAGATAGTGTTCTTCCTCTAAGTAGCTAAATTGAATCAGATATTAATATCGCAGTGACCTTCTGAGGGATTCATCCCATAGATATGATTTACTCCCAATGTGCCCAGGAAGCAATGTTCTAAAAGGATAAACAAAAGTTTCAGGCCACAGATAAACAAAAGTTACAGACATTGTTACTTATATACTTACAGATCCTTTTCTAGAAGGGAGAAGCAGGTTTATGCTGTGATCTTTGATATGAGATTCAAGGTAAGCCTGGATATACATCAGATCCTGTCAAGTAGAACGCGCTCCAGCTTCAAATTGACCCATGTGTCTGAATCTATTTATTTGTTGTATTTTCAGGTCTTGAGGAATTAATACTGCTCCTCCCTACAGGAAAAAATAAAATGCATCTGTTCCTGCTTGTATCATGATGTATGTAATAGCAGACATTGTTAGGTCCAACAAAACTATGTTGAATAAGTATCTTCTTTGCTGGGAGTACGGCTATAAATACATCTGAGCCTGTTAAATAGCTGCCATCTGACCCAAAGGCTAGTCCTGCTCCTCTTTCTGCCTTCCAGTTAAGGTCTTTTCTTTTTGGATTCCAGCACAGACTCATTAAGATGGGGTCCCATTCAATGGTGAATTTTTTCAGGGAGCTGAGCCAACAGGGGTTGGGTAGAGTTGTGCTAGTTTAGTGTTTGTGACTGCTTCACTGCAAGTGAGATGGGTGTTAAGGAAATGGCATATGGAAAATGGTGGGGGCACTTGTCTGCAGCTAAGGGCTAGTTTTCCTTAGCTGCAGTATGAAACTGTATCTCTAATAGCATATAAACATATATGTATATGTAGGGACTTGTTTTTTCTTTTTTTTTTTTTTTTTTTTTTTGTTGGCTTTTTTGTGGTTGGACTCGATATCAAAGGTCCCTTCCAACCATGAATATTCTGTGATTCTGGGAAAACTAACAGACTTTAAGGAAACATCTGTATCAGTAGAACAGGATATTAGATGTACATAACTACTCTGCCTCTATATTTCTGACATCTATTGTCATTTCTCTTCTGGTGTTTTCTTTCTCTTCTCCCCTGTGACTGGCACTTTTCCCTAGTGGTATGACCCAAATATTAGATCAATGTTCTAAGCCAACTGATTTCTGAACAGTTTGGGGAAAAAGAGGGAGTCCTGTTCCATCCACAGCAGAGGTGGCTGTGACAGAAAGGCAGGCTTTTAGCCATGGTCCTGTACAGTGGGTGTACCAGAACAGTCCCATTTTGCTAAAAAAAAAAAAAGGCCCAGAGTCTGAGATACAGTATTATTTCCCTACTGCCTGCATTACTTAACAGTGAGCTTGCTAACTGGCTCTGTTTTGGACCATCCTGTCTCACTTTCTAAGGCTATGTCAAAGTGTCCTTAGTCATGTGGACATATGCCAGTCTGGCTTCTGTTTAGCAATATAGACAGAGCTAGTATAATTCAGAGAAAAATCTCCAGGAAAAATTGTTCTACATATCCTGCAGCAGTAATTTGATCCCAGCCCTTTTAAGCAATAATTACTTTTCATACTCCCACTGATGAGTCAACTACTTAGCTCAGCATGCAGGACTAGGGTGAAGTAGGTCCTGCCCCTGCAGGCACGAGGTTTCATCTGTCCATCTATGATGAGGCTGGGTTCTCGGGTGAAGACCCAAGTCACCCCCAAGCCCATTTTATTTATGCAGAGAATGTTGCTCAGCAATTAGTACTCCCGATTTTGGCATTCAAATTATATTTACTATCTGGTTTGTGAATCTGGCAAAAACTTGGGATAAGATAATGGAGTGTGTTTCCACAATGATTTTTCCTCAGTCAAACCAACTACTGAAAGAAACAGGGATTTTATCTGGGTCATTGCTGAATAAGCCCTCAGGTCACGTTCTGGCACCCCTGCATGCTGGGTACTTCTGTGCTGGTCCAGCAATCTCCCACAATTAGATTAGCAGTCACCCCAGGAACCAGGAAAACTAAAAGCATCTGGGTCCTCATGAGCCTTTGGAAGGACAGCTTTCTGAGACAAAGGCACTACTAAATTAAAAATATTGAAACAGCATTAGAGTTAGTATATTGTCTCTTGTTCCTTTTATGAACCTCCTGGATAAGATTACATGAAGAAGCTGACTTCAGTTTAATTGAGACACAGCAGAAGGCAGTGTTCTTCTGATGTTACTTTAATTACAACAGAAGGAAAAATAGCAATAGCAGAAAGTACTTGAGTAGTAATTTCGGCAGGTGCATCAGCAGTAATAAAAAATCTCATTCTTGCTTATCATTGTCAAATAGGGGGGAAATAGTTCCTGTCAGCCCTTTGCTGTGATTCACCAGGATTATCACAAAAGTCCCTAAGCGCCATTCAAATAGCGTGAAATTGTGAGACCACCAGTTTTCTGATGTGCCCTCTATCTATTCATTTAAAAATGGCTTTTTTCCAGTGGATATGGAAATCAACTTCCTACATCCTCCTGGTGCCACCACAGACACATTATTTGTGGGGAGCAATACCTCCATGACATAAACAGTGCAGGGATGTTCAACCACTACATGTCACCATGAAGAGTTTAATGGTAACCATACTAATTCCTGAGGGAATGAGAAGCTTGAGATGCATCTAGAGGTCAGAAATGTTTATTAATCATCCTGTTAAAATGATATTTATTTAGAATGGATGTTAATTGTAGCTGATTGATAGATATACGATAGGACAGCATTTCTTTAAAAGTCATTTGCTTATCCATTTTCTTTAGGAGAGCTATGTCCCTATGTCAGAGGTGCCTAAAATATATTTGAAAAAATGTTAGAGAACCTTTACTTTTTAAAAGTTATTTTAGAGTCTTTTTAGCAACTACAGTATCTAGCAAGCTCTTTAAGCAGCGGGATCCACTGAAATGAAAGGTTTTATCAGGAGTTTCTTTCTTTTTGAGACAAACCAGTTTCAAGGCAAACAAAAAAAAACAGTGGGACAAGGAGAATGAGTAAGCTATTGATGTATTTCATAGAACAACTGATATTGCTGAAAAAGACAAACTCTTGCTCATTCGTGAATTCCTGGTACTCAAATATTTAACTGACTTAGCTGTAGCTATTGTGAAGTGTCAATCCAAAGTATTAAAATGAGATGATTGGAAATATTTTAAATTTCTTGAATAACCCAGGCTACACTTTTTATAACATACCATAATGTTAAAATTGGTTTACATGTAACTCTGATTTCTCTAACCTATATAACTAGTCTCATTTCTGCAAAAAAGCAGTGATTTATTTGTTCAGTGGTGTCTGTGGGATAGAAGTAAATATTGCATAGCAGGACTGAAATGTGCAGTCTGTATCATAAGAGTTCGCTGGCAAAAAGACCCATGAGATGGAATAGCTGTCATTTCTCTTGAAATCAGAGATAAGATTGCTGTTGAGGTGGCTGAATTTACTAAATGACTTTCCAGTCTACTTAAATAAATTAATACTAATGTTACCTTTAAATATCGAGAGAGGCCCCAAAGGAACATAATTTACTAACGTAGCTGGTTTCAAATGAAATCTGACATATTAGTGTCCCCAGCTTGATGAAATTTAAGAGTTGTTTAAACTCTAGCTGTCTGTTTAAGCCTTTATTTGGATTGGAATACTTATTTTAAAAAATTCTTATTTCTTTTTCCCTGCCTTAAAATTCTGTATTATAAGTGCAGCATAAAAAATTTAGAGGTTAGCAGCTGAACTATATATATAATGTCAGAGCAAGAGGAACACAGCAATTGCTTAGTTTGTCTCTTCCCACACTTAATTTAAAACCTGATTATTTAACACACTAGTTCAACCTTATTAGGCATATAAAAGCCTTACATAAAATCATATGCATAGCATATTAATATATTGAAATAACAGGAGACTACATCTGTTTGAAATGGCTGGGGAGACATTTACTTTATAATCTAAAATGAGTTTTTATGAAACTCCTACATGGGAATGAGAAGTTGGGTTAACAGCTCTTTTAAGTACTCTAGTGAACTAGTTTTAAAAACTAATGCTTACTTTGCAATCACCTCTGCGGAGCAGATATTGCAATTTCATGCAACACTTTCCTGTGTCATGTTGCATAAGTCATTGGATTGTGCACTTTTTCTCCAAAAAATATTTTGTGTGACTTGGGTATTAAGACACCTTTGGTGATAGGGAGCAAAATGCATTTTCCTGCAGCACAAGAAATTAAAACACAAATGTCTTTATAGCGTATACTAATTTGAGGAATGCATTGATTAAAAGGATTTGCATCAATGGGGCATGGAGTCTGTCACCTAGAGACAGAAGCTTAAAAGTTAAGTTCAAGTAAGCATTTACAGATTTTGATGTTTCTACTTTGGTAGCTACTTTCTGCTCTGCCAAAAATGGAATAGATGCTGAACTTTTATGTACAGTTGAAGAACTGTACTTGAAAATGCACAAAAAACACCCACCAGTCTTCATCCAAATTAGACAGTTCTGAAGCATATGGGAAAAAAAAAAGCAATAGCTTAACTTTTCTCTTTTTTTTTTTTTTTTTAAATTGTATTTTATTTAAAGTAATTTCCTCAGGAATGTGGGTGAGAATTACAGACAATAAAAACGTTTTTCTTCCCCAGAACACATAGGTTCTGGAAATAAGCTCTACAAAGTTTCTGCAGGCTGACTTCCGAAACTGTCTTGATCTCAATACTCAGTAATCTTCTTGTGACTTCATCCATGTTTGGTCATTCCTTTTGTTTCTGCCTAACAGCATGTGGTCCCATAGTTGAGATGGGGTTGGTTCTGTTGTGACAGACAAGTTTCCCTGGTGTCACACAGAAATAGGACAGTGACTGGGGTGCCATCATGGGAGAGGTGGGTCAGATATCTTTGGCAGATAAATATCTGGCAAGAGTGTAAGAACAAAGGCTTGGTATTGTCTAAAAGTAGATCCCAGCTTGATTTTTAAATTAGTTGAAAGCTCAGCAGAAGATGTAACTGTGTTACTGTGGCTGCTCTAGACCTTGTTTGAGCTCTCCCTTTCTCTATACCCTATGTATTGAGGTATCTAATGTGGGGTATAGATTCTGCTTATGTCCTATTTCGGTTGGAGTCTCAACTTCCTGTCTCAGCACGGTGTTTCTAGGACTTGGTGACTGCACACACACCAAGCAGAGGAATAATGAGAGACAAGCTGGACCATGACAGCTCCATTTTCCTCCTGGCTGCCGTATCTGAGGTGACAACTGCATGTGCAGAGTGGGAATTAGCTCTCCAGAATACTACTTTTCTGGCCCTAAAGAAAATGCAGAGTAAAATAGACTTCTTGAGTTTGTTGATACTTTTTTTTCTTTCCTGATAGGAATAAAAGACTCTAGCTAACTGACAGAAGAATTTCTAATAGGTACATCCCTTTAAAATTAATCAACATTGGCAAAACTCTAATGACAAAATACACAATTCTGTTCAATATATGTAACACAATTCTCATGAATTTAATGTTGTTTTAATGGGAATTATATCCTTCTACCTCCAGGCAGACCTGTGAAATCAAATGGTACAATTAGAGATGCAGGACACATTCATTGGTTGGTTGCAATTGAGGTAAGCCTTGGACACTATGATGGTTTTTAATTTGTAAAGTCTATGGATTCCTCCCCTAAGGGTCTGAGAAATGTAACCATGAAAGTATTTTGTTAGTAGGCTTAATTTCTCTATATGTCTCCACTGGGAGGTTTTTAAAGGTCTGCAAATTGAAAAAAGTTGAAACCAAACTGCATTAGGTCATTATATAAAAGGAGGGACAGAAGGATGATAAAAAAAATGTATTTCAAATCTTTATTTGGAAACCTGGACTTTTTGTTGAAAACATAAAAGTGTACAAGTTAGAATGATGAACATTGTGCTTTCATAGGTATGAGAAGAAGTAGTGGTCCAGTCTGCACTGGTTTAATGAAACAGAGAATGTGTTAAAGGGGGCCAAAGGGTTGCCTGGGGGGTAAGAGAGGGAGAGGAAGGCTGTCCACTGACAGACTGCTTGTATCAGCCTACTTACAAACAACTTGAAATACTTTTGAGATTTAATTGCTGTATAATTAACTCATTTAAGCCAATTCATTTAAGTCCCAGAGAAGTAGCTTTGTCATTTAAAATCTAAACAAAGTCCTTCACCCATTTGGGGGAAAATGCAGTATTTTGGGATGTGTGTGCACTATTTGAAAGCTTGGGCCCTTAACTGAAGCTCCAGGAGGGCAGCTTTCATGCTGGGATTTAGTGTCAACAGCCAAACTCTTCACTGGCAGCGCTGCCCCGGAGGTGCCTTTTCTGCAGAGCTAAAGCAGCTTCTGCTGGGCAGAGCATGACTCAGCCTTCAGCAGTCCCTCTCCTGGCCGAGTGTGTGAACAACCATTCCTTGAGATCCAGGAGATGCTTCTTTTTTTCTTCTTTCTATTTTTAAAAAAAAAAAAAAAATAATCCTGATAATTGCCTTTTTTTTTTTTTTTTTTTTTTCCTGCAGTTAGGCATAGATTCTACCTCCAAGCCTTATGAACACCCTACTGTATTTATCACTGCATATTCTGCCTTAGGATAAGGGTTTTGTGTTTTAGAAAATCTGAGAATAACATTTTGCACAAACTTTTCTGTCTTTTCAGTACTTAATTCTGGTTAAGGAACTGGAAGTGAGTACTATCAAATCACTTGCAAGCTGTACTGTTAACTGCATCGCATATAAATAACAGCCCATAGTAATTGCAGCCCTTTTTTTTTCGCTGTACTTTGTCTTACCTATTTATCTTAACTAATCAAGACTTAAAAGAAGGCTCTAGATATAATATAGGGTAATATATCCCCTTGGAAGAAAAGAAGAGGGGGGATTCCTGCCCATTGAGAGGGCTTTGTCAAATGATTACACTGTAAGAAATCTGTTAATTTAAATGCAGCTTTAATGTAGCAAAACAGTCTAGCTAGCAATGAAGATTTTCAAAGGAGTAAATGCTTTTGTCCCTCTTCCACGTCTGTAAAACTAATTTCTGCTAAAAAGTATTTGTGTTCTACATATTCCTGTTTCAATGACATACAATTTTATGTCCGGGTACCACTGAACCTCCAGTTTCTACTTTTAGCCTTAGATATCAAAGTTCCTAATTGAATTTGTGAGATAATTTTCTCCCTTATTATGGTCTTCCATTAACCTTTCTCATTTCTTTGAGATTTATTATCTATTCTTTGCTTGCCAGTGGCTGGAATACATTTGCCATTTGCTCTTGAAAGATATGGTATGGTAAGAGGGTTATGGATTCTAATCACATTAATACTTAAATGACTTTGCTAACCTTTTTCATCCATTTTTTACTTTCTTGATCCTTTTTGGGACAGAGATGAACAATGCATACCTGCTTAATCAAAATCAGGTCTAATCAATCACAGTTTTGTTAGAACCATAGAATCATAGAATGGATGGGTTGGAAGGGACCTGAAAGATCATCAAGTTCCAACCC
>JAOXNG010000026.1:67457119-67471619 GCA_028566535.1 Scolopax minor | reverse complement strand
GGTTTTCAGTCCGGGGGTGACATGCCACCCAGGCCTGGGAAGCTCTTTTAGGCTTTTGTACCTGCAGCTGTACCAAACGTGTCAGTGGAGCCTGAAGGAGCACTTGGGGTGATGCAGTGTTGACTAGAAGCAGAAGCTACCAGAAAATGAATTCCTAGAAATCTTAACTAGTGTGTCATAGTGTAATTCTTATGTTTCCGAACATGTTATATATAAATTGTCTGTTCATATACTCTTAACTCCACCTTTCCTGGTAGAGGGCAGCAAGTTAAATATTCAAGGCCAGCCTGCAACAACTGCATGTTGAGTGTACATTAAAACATATCTAGCACTTTCTAAAATGTAAAATGTCCGTTTAGATCAGTGCTGGCTGACTCCCTGGAAGATGAAGCTAAGAATAACATCACCATCTTTACAAGAATTCTAGACAGACTTCTGGATGGTTATGATAATCGTCTCAGACCTGGATTAGGAGGTAATAAAAACAATTAAAGATTAATTTTTTAAAAATCAGTTTTAATGTTCAGATTTTATGCAGTAATATTCTTCCTTCAGGGTTGGTTTTTTTTTTTTTTCTCCTAAGAACTGGTATGTATCTTGATAAATTATTTATAACTCTATATTCACCCAGCTGAATCATTTGAAGTTTGAGGAAGATAACATCTATGAATGGAAAGGAGGCACTTTCACACATTTATCTTAAGTAAAAAGAAAGAAAAAAAAATCTGGTGATTTAACATAGTAAACCAGAATGAGAACGAAAATAACATCTAAAGCTGTTATTCCAGTCAGGGAATTTTGGTTGAGCAAGGAATGCAGGCTTGATTGCCTGCAATGCGATGAGTCTATGTTTTTAGAAATCTGCACAAGTGTTTTGTGTGGTATGTGTAAAATCTACATTTTAGATTCATTCCTTGTTCCAGTAAATGCAATGGGAATGTTGTATTTTTGACTTCCTTGGAATTAGGGTTTCCCTGGCAATTAGCATTTTGTTTCTGAATACCTTGCATGTATTTGGGCATTAAAACAAAAAAAAAGAAGGGAATATTGGAGAACAGAGGTCACTGGACTCTTATGCCATGACTGTCAGCTATTTTTCAAAATGTCAATTCACATTTTCATTTCAAAGCTGTATGCCAGCTCATGTAAGTATGTAATCAAGAAATTTAAATAATTTGTTTGGTGTTTGAAGTATCCCTGTGCAAAAAAGATCTCTGTGGTATGGGGAGGGGCCAAACATCCTGGTTTTGATAAAATTTTATCTACTATTATCGTTTATCTGCTATTTATACTATCTAACATAACCATTTATGTATCTAATATGACACTTTTACTATTATTATTATTATTTGTACCAGTTTTGGTAATGTCATTTTCAACCTGGAGACTGTTTGAGCTTGCTAAAACTAATTCTGGTGCAAAATCCTGGGAAGCCATTCCTGTTGCTGTTGATTTCAGAAAAACCAGGCACAAATCTAGAGACCTGCCCCAACTTCCATGGAAATTCATCTAACAACAACTCCGTTTGATCAAATTGGAATGAGTTAAAGCTCACAGGTTTTAGCTAACACTCTTCCAGTCTGACCTGTGGCTCTGCTGCTTTTCTGGTTTTGGAGAATCTTGGCTTCCATCTGACACAGCGTAAAGTGGGAGCTGGTGCTGGTTGGAAGCAACTCTCATTATACATTAATCTTAATTTAGGTTATATTTTGATTTCCATTTCTGGCCTCTGTACAGGTGGAGACTTGGGAAATATTTTATATAATTTAGATGATCCATAAAGTGATACACAGAGTACTATTGATGTGAGAATTTATATAGTGATGTTTTACATGGAGATTCACTTTTTTTTGCAAAATGTCAAAATTTAAGAATTTAGGATAAACATACAGTGCCTAGCAGGTGCCTTACAGAAGCATTGTGTATCACAAAGCTTGTGTTTACTTGGCACGGTTTATAAAATCATACATTTTATTAGAATATTAATGACAAATCCTTCTCTTGTTTACAAAAAAGAATGTGCTAGTTAATGAGAGCAGTCTGCAGTTCCTTTTCATATCATGTATTCTTTTCAATATTAAAATTTATATTGCTGAAAAGATGAATTTCAAAAATTATTTTTCAAACAGATTTTTATTTTAGATTTTCTATTAAATATATTTCAAAATAAATCCTTCTTTTTCTTTTCCAAGCATCCTAGGTAATTAAAATATACTCTGGGAGCATAAAAATTAAAGAATTAACATCTGTTTGATATTGGCATACATGGCAATCAACCCATGCAGAACACGTGTGAAATGAAACTGTGTCATGCATATAAAACCGTGATGATTCATGATGATCTTAATCTGCAAGAATACTTCAGTTGTGGATGGATGGGTTCTTACAGTTTATGAGAAAGCTTGTAAAAGCCAGTTGTGATAATCTGTGGTAGGAAAAATACCAAACAATGCTTTTGTACATAATGCTCAGTAACTATGCAGTTTTGCAGTTTCATATTTCAGGAATTCTGTAGTACTTCATTCCTTTTATGCTATTAACCTGTAGTCTGAAAAAAAAATTGAAATAATTCACTTTTTTTTTTTTAAACACTACATGCCTTGTGAGTCCTTATAGTTTCTAAAAGTGTTTTTGCATAGACTACTGCATTTTGACCATGCCACATGTCATTAATTTAATATATTCAGTCTCAGTTCTCTTCCACTTGCATTTCCATGAATCTGAAATAATTCAGTTGAAACCAGTAGAGCATTTACTTTGGATAATGGCAGCTTGCATTATCCTGCTACGCTTCTATGACAGAGATCGCAATCTGGCCTAACGTGTGCTACAACACAAACAGAGCAGGGTCTGAGATGGATTCTTTTAAAGTCCTCTGGAAGCAAGCCCTGTCCACCAGCCCACTTTCACCTGTTGCGAAAGACATTTTTCAGAGATGTCTTATGGCAAGAAATTCACCTCATTGTAAAGAATTATTAATCTCAAAAATATTTTTAAGAAGAAAAAGTGTTAGCTTAACACTAGCATTTTAGCTGTCTATTCACCAACAACAGGTACAGGCTCCTTCCAAGACTGTACATAAATTCAACTAAGGAATTGTCTGTTTGCAAATTCGTTCTTGAATTTAGGGATAGACTTAGAATTAACTTTACTGGGAGACTTGGTGGGAGTACTCACTGTACTCAGCACATGTAACTCGATGCTTTACTGATCTATTCATACACTTCAGAAATGAGTACTTTTTTCTTTTGACTGTTGAGGCAGCTCTAACTTTTACTGGTGATGCAGCTCTGTTCTATAAACAAGTTTTGGCTGTTGGCTATTGACTGTCCTAGCAGCTGGGATCCTTGAAGGATGTATGAACACAATAGTGATGAAATAGCCTGCAAAATGGGTGTGGGCAGAGAAAAGAAGACACTGTGCTGTCCCCTGAAGCCAGAGACATCTCATATGACTGAGATAATGCCCTGACCTAGTCAGTTGATATGGATAGGCATGAGGGTATTCAAGGGGAGAGAAATTTTTCTCTGTGCTCATTTTATGCTAAGTAGAGGATTGCAGCTGGAACACTCTTGACTGCACTTTCTGTTCTGACATGAGCCATTTTACCCAAACACTCCATGCCGTTTCTGTTTAGACATCAAAATAAATGGCAAGTTTGGTCTCAAAATAAATTCCCTACGTCATTAGCACTAATTGGTATGAAATACAGACATGCAAATGACAAGTCATAAAGAGTTTTATTATTTATGTCTTTCTTCAAGATCATGTAGATATTTTCTTCTATTTATTTGCTGTAATGTTTGCAAGACGCTTCAGGTAGCACTTTTCCATAAATCCTTTGATTTTTTTATTAGCATATAGAAAAAGAAATTCACAAAACCATGGACACTAAAGCTAAGCAAGGGACCAAAAGAAAATTTAGATCTTCAAATAATGAGACAACAGAATACTGAAGCTGAAATACAGCTGTATTCAAATTGGGAAGGGGTTGAATTACCAGTCTGCTCTGCTTGCCTCTGCCCCACGGGCAGACATGATTAAAGGGAAAAGGGGCACAGGTTAAGGCAACCCCTCTTTTAATATGTTGTTCTTGTGTAGTAGATCTAGCATCAAAAACATTGATATATTTTAAAATAGTAGCTTCTTTTTAAAGATGAAAAAGAGGAATGAAGGGAGAAAGAATGAACATGGTGCTAGGATTTTGATATGTTGGATACTTCAGTAGTTTTACCATCTCCAGAAGCTATTTAGCATGCTCTGCTTTCCCACAGATCAGACAGTAAATAAGTTAAAACTAAATACCACTGTGGTTCCACTTTGAAAGATCCATCTCCGATTCAAGATTATTTTAGAGATGTTCTGTTTACTTTAAACAGGAACTTCCATTGCGTTTCACTTAATAGGTGTGCCCAAACATTTTCTTCACGTTTTGTAAATAAATTCAGCAGGAAAACTGAAGACTCTGAAGAGGATTATTGCTGTTTATTGCTACCAGAGAGATGGTGGATGAGCAGTGAACACTTAGGGGTGTGATCATTCACCTTTGAAGCACTGGGTATATTATAGTAGTGTAGAGTATCAGACTCTATGATGATGTGTTCACTGATATCAGCTAAAAAGGAAAAAACATTTTTTCACAGAAAACACTTTTATTTCCCCCCTCCAGATCAGGAGATGTATATATGTGTACATATATATATATATATACACACACACACATATATATATGTGTGAGCAAATGTGTTTATCAAGGACTTGTATGTCTTCAGTTGCCAGGAAACAAGGCCATGATCATATGCTGATAAGACAGAATATGTTAAACAGGGCAGTATATTTATCTATGTCTGTGTTTCAGAGTTTTTAATCAGCTTTAGAAGAATTTGTAGCACCAGCTGGGTGTTCAAAACTTAGAGGTGAAGGTCCTTCAACTATTTTTGTTCCAAAACACTATGGGAAAGTTTTCACCACTCTTTTTAAAGAAAAAAAAAAAGGTTTCCCTGCTCAGTTGTAGTTGTTTCCTTGGCCCTTCTTTGCTCCAGCTTCGTCTTTTGGAAATGGTAATGTCTCCCTGCCAGTGCTGGTGCAGAGAAATTCAGAGCAGCTCTTGCATTTTCTGAAAGCCTGCTGTCTATGTAGTTATGCTGGGATACAAAGGAGCAAACTATTATATGCTCTTTCTTGTGCATAGCTGGAAGGGTCATATGGAATCTGGCCATAATAGGGCTTTCAGAGGAGTCAGCGAGAACCTCAGATTAATTTATGGTAGAGCTGTGGATAATATATATTGGCAAAAAGGTTCCCTTGTAAAAAATGGAAAAGCAATAGAGAGGAGGATATGAAAATCTTATTTAATTAGTTATCCAGGGCATGCAGATGGTGCTAAAATCCAAGAACTGAACTAACTCAGTAGCTATAAGGATTTTAGGGAATGAATCATTAGGAAAGTGGAAGGATAAAAAAACCTCCAGAAATTATTGTAATACTGAAGAACAAACCAGTAAAAATGATGTAGGAGAGGACAGTGGCTGAGGAGCTAAACAAGGCTTATTTATGTATTGGTCGATTGATTGAGAGGCTGTGGATAAGTCAATAATGAAGGTATAAAGAAAAAAAAAAATCAATGTTACAGCTGTGCAGAGTATTGCAATCAGGGAAAGTGTTGCACTCTGCAAACCTGCAAAATGCTATGCTTCACAACAGTTAACAAAAATCTGAGTAATTTACTGTAAAGTTTATATGCCTATAAAGGAGCTCGTCTGGGAGGATCTCCCAGTTCACTGAACATGTATATTCAGTTCATTTGTGGGTGTGTGTTTTTTTTTTCCTGGCAAAGCATCAGCATTTGCTTCTAATGCTAGAAATACTGCTGATGACACCAAGGCTGAATTAAGGCTTTGCTTACTTTTATCTCAGCTTCAAGGAGGACGTGAAAGTAGATACTGCAGATTTCTGTGGAGATTATTGGAGCTCATTGTAAATCAGACTGATGGGATGGTTTAATTTTTCAGCCAGATTTGATGGGCTAAGACAAACATCGCCCTTTTCCAGCGTTACATTTATTCTGGGTCATTTAGAAACTGGTTGAAAAGTTGTGGCCTTGCTGATATCCAAGATATTCTGCTGTTGACTGTTTCCCACTGAGGCCTTTATCACGTTACATCAATCTTGCAATGAATTTGCTATCTGAAACATAGAGTTCCTTCTAACTCAGGCTGACTATTTTTAATAGCCAACTACCAAAGGACTGCAATATTATATATTATAGTTCCAAAATTTTTATTACCCTTGTGAAATGATACAATTTGTGTAATGCCACCTGAATTGGAAATATAATTATTATTTAAATAATCTAACTCCAAAACGTTTTCAGAAATATTTAAGTGCATTAGAAATTCACCCAGGGTATCTTTAGGGGATTTTAATGGATTTCATGGATTTTTAGTAGTGGATTTTAATCAAGTGAATTTAAAATGTAGAAATCAATGTGTATGTTGCTTACAATGAAAAAAAAGTTAGTTTTTCTGTAGCAACAAAGACACATTTTCTAATACAAACTTAATAGTATTCTGGGTTACACTAAAAGGTGTACTTATAAATAGTATCAGGGAAATCCTTTAGGTTTACTGCTGTGATGTAACCATAGTCTACTCAGTTTTGCAAATGCTTTGTATGAGGTACACAGAAAGTTACATTTAAAATCTTTTCTTTAGTAAGGTATAAAAAAAAAAAGAGTGCTAAGTAAAGAATGTAAGAAGGAAGCTACAGAGATCTCTGATTCAATTATGTAATCAACTAAAGGTATTAAGTTTTTGTTGAGGAACTATTAAACCAGCAGTTAATAACAGCACTGATGCTCTTAGAATTCTTGGGTTTAGATATATAGGACACAGACACAGACTTAGAATACATCATCCTTCACAGAGCTAGAAAAATGGACCTTAGGAGTATGTTTGATTTAAGGAAAAAATAGTGGTTAGATCATACTGTGATATGAGTAGGTATCATTGTTCTAGTGACATTGATTTCTGCTCATGTGACAGCAACCGATATTTAAACAAGTAGCCACACGTGACTTTCAAGACAATTCATTCACAAGTTTTGACATTTTATTTTTAATGGAAACTCCTTCAGCTTCTTTGTGTAGAAAAGGTTGGGTTTTTTAACCTTAGTTCTTGCAGTCTCTAATGGCAAATTTAGGTTTAATATATATTTAAGTATATTTTCTGTATTTTAGCATCCCATAAATAAAAGCTGCCATGAGACATAACTCTTATTATGTATTTATGTTCTGCAGAAAAGGCTTCTACTCTATTCAAGGCCTGTCTGTGGTGAAAACAATGGAACAATACTACCTTTATTTATGAGACATATGATAATAAAAAAGAAGAAATATTACATTTTTTTCCCCTCTTCAGCTTTACTAGGGAAGCTCATAAGTATTAGGCCATTTATGGTGGTTTGCAACTCGATTGCAGGGGTAGTGGTTGCTCAGAGAAGTGGTGGAGCCTTTGTCTTTGTGGAGACATTTAAAATTTGTCATGACCTGGGCAATCTGATCTGTCTTCAGAGCTGGCTCAGCTTCGGACCTTCCAAAGGGTGCTTTTTAAACTCAGTTATTCTGAGATTCTGTGACTTGCAACCAGCCAGATATTGAAATAATAGCTGAAGTTTTCCATCTTAATTAGCAACTGTGAAAAAGAAAAATTTAGAATGCCAATTCTGGAAGATAAAGCTAATCAAGATATTTCTGTAAGTGAAAGCTTTCTACTGCCTAAGGACAGCAGAATGAACAGTGTTGTACAACTCTTGAGCTTATTATTCATAAAAAATCCACTGTGATGAATACAAGATTTGTGGTAAATTGGAAAGGTCTGGAAAAATACAAATGACATTTCTTTTTTTATTCCCTGTATTTCCTAGCATTTGGAAGTAGCTGGGATTTGATTAATGACTACAAGAGACTAGCCACATTTTTTTGTACTGTCACCAAAACCTGGAATCACGAAAAGGGTTAAATGTGGGAAAAGACAGTATTTTAAAGGGAAGGGACTTTATTTCATTGTATTATTCCCAGTTTACCGTGTCATCATTAGATGGGCAGCATACAGGGAACTTGAAAATGGAAAGCTGTACAACACTGCATATCCTAGAGCTCAACAGCTTCTCAGGAAACACCCAGGAACCTCCAAACCCTGCCCTTCTGAAGTGTCCTGATGGACATCTTCTTTTTTCAGAGTTGCCTTTTTCCTTTCTAAATACCTGTTTCATACATTCTTCTAGAAAAAGCCCCTCTTTTCTTTACCAAAATTCCATGAATTTATGTCACTCCATCTAAATGTAATTTTTCCCAAATCCAAACCACACACGCTATGTAGATGCAGCTACCTAAAAGAAAAATTTTTTTTTTCTTTTTTTTTTCTATCTCTTTTTTTTTTTTTTGTGGTATGAAACAAAATACCCTTCTCCTGCCTGAAAGATTTCATATCCAGTGAAACTGGATTGGGGACGTTGAAATGATGTGAAGGCAGGCTCCTGAGTTGGTAGAAAGCAAAGATCCTTCTCTGCCGACATATTGTATGTCCCTCCTTTTGTGCCAGTACAATTTTGTTGGTGGTGTTGAGTGGTCTGAGATAGATCTGTTTCTTCTGGCAGTACTCCTGACTACATATTCCTGCTTCTGTTTTCCTAGAGTGCCACCATCTTGTGACCATTTTTAACAGTAACCTTTTCAATGCACAATCTTGTGCATCCAATTTCTAGAATTAGTAGTGTGAAGAGAGAGAGGTATTTTATCAACAAGGATCATGCAGAATGACTCTGTAATTGCCTGTACGTTAAAACTGCATCTACTTTGTTTTTTGCAGTATTTGGGTCTATGTTAATTGTTGGTATTAGTAGCTCTTATTAGTGACTACTAGTGGTATCTAACAGTAGCTTCTAAAGACTCGAGGAAACAGATACCAAGTTGAACATCCCACTGTTTTTCAGTAACCTAGCATTAACGAAATACAAGCCAGGATAAAAAACTACCATAAGCAGGGAACAGGGGAAGGAGCAGGACAGAAGAGATGGAGAGTGATGGAGGGAGAGGAGACAAAATGGCGATACCAAACATCGTCCACTTTTAAACAACTGGCAGATTAAGGTAGTCAAATGACAGCTTTTTTCAAATACCCTTTAGAAACTTGAAAGTAGAATAACATAAGCAGATTTATCATTATGGTATATGCATGTATTTAAATGTCTGACTAATGTTTTTCAACAGTGAGTCATCTGTCTCAAAAAGCAGCTATAGAGGATATATTGGATCATGTTTTGTGTTGCTGTACAATTCACCAGCCTGCTAAATTAAAGCATCGGCAGAAGATTTTGAATTAATACTGTCAAAAGTCTAATAAATTTTAATGATAAGAATCAAAGCACTTTAATATGCCAAGATTAATCTTTAAATGCTTTTTTATGTCTGGTTTTTTCAGGTTAATGCTTGAATTAAATTAATCACAAGCCAAAGGAAGTTCTGTTTACTGCTGTCATCCTAGTAATAGTTTGCTTTATAATACAGAGTATGTCAGCATTAGTTTTATGAAATTATCTGTATATCAGGAAGGTATGATTCTGCTAACCTTTTGGAAGTGGTGTTGCTATTTGGGAGCTATTTGTGCGATTACTTTGTAGCACGTGGCTCTAGATTTACATTCCATAATTCCTTGCCATATGTTGAGGACTATTTAATAATTAGAGCAGTTAACTCTGTGAAAGCAGTGTAAATCAATTTCCCTCTTACCTGGGATTATTGCATGCATCAGAGGACATGAAACATTTTAGTAAAGTTGTGCAGCTGCAGTCAGATGGACTTTAGTGGCATCTGACAAAATTACATTTATTTTTAATGTCCATACTTGCATATTTGGTCCTGCATCTGCTTTTTTTTTTTTTTTTTTTTTTTTTTTGTTGAATCAGTAGAGATCATGCATCCTAATCTGCAACTGGTTTGGGGAAAACATGGATGCCCCATCTTCCATCTGCTTCATCTGTGTTTTTTACAAACTATAGGTTAAGTATCTTGTGATCTTTTAGTGTTATGACTAATAGAGTTGATTGCAATCCAAATTCAGTGCTACGGATGACTGACCTTTACTATGTTCTGATACATACAGTTCAAGAAGAATCAGTTAGACACTGATGTATGCTGTAAAACCTACATGTCCATTATATATGTGTCACGACTTTTCTCACAATAACGACACTGAAAGTGTATCAGAGAACTCAGACTACTTTGCAAAAAGGGGGACTTTTATATCTGCATAAAAACATCAGGTACACGTGGGTGAAGTAACAGGGAGGTATGATTTACCATTGGTAATAGAACAGATCCATGTCTCCAAGCCCAGTATGGTGCTGTTTCACAGGTCACATAATTTCTAACACAGTATTGACTTGAGTGGAGAGGTTTATACAGAAGGCATATTCCACCTGGAAAGATGAATTCTAATTTGAAGCTCCTAAATTTTTTTTTTAAGTGTTTATAGCTAATATTTGCGATCTTTCATGTGAATGTAGTTTCTTGGAATTATCTATCTGTATCTATTCCTTCTATTTTAATTTAAAAAATTGCGTGCTCTTCATCCCTTAAATACCTGAATTCCTGAAAAGCAATCTATCTTCTGACTAAAAGATTGCCCCTTCATTAGTTCTTCTCCTCTTTGTTGGTCTCTATTGCTTGGTGCTGATTTTCTCATCCAGGAGAGGTAATTGTCTCCCAACATATTCCTTGCTTTTTCTTTCTTGTGTCCTTTCTCAGTTGTCCTAAGATAATAGTTTCTTCAGACCACTTGTATCAGGAGACTGGGAGTGATATGAGCCATCCTTTTTCCATTCCCTCAAGTGTGCGAGCCTTTCGGCACAACAACAGAGCAGAAATGGAAGGGAGGGAGAAGGAGAGTCTGCAGTTATCTCTAAGAATTTAGAGGTGGGTTGAGGGGACAATTCCTGTCCTGAATACACCACCCCAGTTTTCTAGGTATTTCCTTCTGCCTGAAGTCTAAAGGCTGCTGCAGATGCCTTTTTATTCTCATTATTTGAAGCACTTTATATTTTTCACAATTTATAGGCTTGGGGAATGAGGAATGAAGTCCCTCTGGATGAGAAGAAGCTGAGGAGCAGTTGTAGTGTGGAGTATATAAATAATGAAAAACGGGAGTTTGAGCCTTAGATTCAATGTAGTGTTGATAAAATGCCTCTGCCATCCTGAGGGCATGCTGTGGCATTTCACAGACTGTCCTTATCAATGCCCAAACTGTTAATTGAGTATCAAACTGTGGACTTTTTTTCTATTAGATCTTTAAATGTGAACTTGGTACTACATTGCCTTGGTATCTGAACAAAAGGGAAGATATTTCCTTCCAGAAAACTAACTAAATAAAGATGAGAAAGAAGAAATATAAATGCCTGTTGTTTGAGATAAGGGAATGGTCACATCCTTAAAAATCCCTTTCCATCTGTTGGGTGCTAAAGGCTGTCAGAGAATTCTTTAATTTTCTACCAGGCATTTTGTCTTTAGTTGACCATGAAAAAAATGAACAGATGATCTTGTTTGCTACTGTATATTTATAAAATAACTGATTGTTTTAAAATAACATTCTGTAGTAGATACTGTCTGCATTTTCACAAAGACATAGTATCTGTTTAGAAGAATATGCACTTTAAGAAACTGGATTCTAATTAAACTCATATTAGGCACTGTTTCAAAGAAAAAATATATGCTGTTTTGTATTTTCTACCTGTAAAAAAAACAACAAACCATGCTGTTAATTTAATACTTGAAAGCAGATTCTTGTCACAAATATATAGCCTTTATGCATATAGAAGTGTGATGAGTTCTGAAAGTCCCATGAACAGAGGGGAGTTCTCTTGTCACAGGCAACCATAAAAGACAAATTTAAGGCTGTTTAATCCAAGCTCTGGGAGTGTCCTGGGAGTATGTTTCAGAGGAGATTCTGGGAAACGCTGCTGTCTATGAAGTAGCTTGGAGACACTAAGTGACTCAGCTGTGGGACTTTTGAGTGCTACAGCACACTTCTTGTAGACACATTACACAGCCTTATTCGAAGACCTTTTTTTTTAATTATTATTATTATTAACTATATAACAGAAGAATAACTGACAACTCAGTAATGTGTTAAAATGTGATTTAAAAAAGATTGCCCCATTACTGCCCCATTATTATTATTTTTTGCTCTTTTGGGGAGTACTTGTTTGATTTAAGTATTAATATGATCCTCTGTTGGATCAAGCCATGAACTCTGTCAGGACTCCTGTTTAGGAAGAAGCTTATTATCCACAGCCATCCCATGGGTTGTCCTGGCAAACTAAAAAGTTGTTAAGAATTTAAAAAAAAGCTTGGCAGCCAGTTTGATTTCTGTTGTGTCTCAAACCCCATACCTCTCTTCCTCTTTTCCCTGCATTTCAGCAATGCTGGGGATCAAGCAGGTGCAAAGAAAAAAGTGTACCTACCTGTTCTTGTGCATCCTGAGTATTTAGGGTGCTAACATACATGCAGTCTCCAGCTGATTTTAGTAATCCATGCTAGCTTTTTTGAGAATATTAGAGTAGTCTGGAAAAACATTAATTTCCTGTACTTCATAGTTATTTCACCTGGATTAAAATAGGAACTGCTGTCTGGTTGATAGAAGGATTAGAATGCTGTCTAGTTTTTTTGACAGCGTGTCACAATCTTCTGAAATGTTATTACAGAATTTCATACAGCATTACCTATTAAAAATATATTTGAGGCTCCTGCTGCAAAAAATGCATTAAGAATGCCTGCTAATACACAGCTCTATTAAATAAAGGCACTACCTTTCTCTGCCATTGATTTCTGTCATGCCTGAATGCAAAATACAAGGCTAGCAAAGTTAAAAGAACTGTAGTTCCATTTTTAATGACTGTACATACCAGGACTTTAGTAACTGGGCACTCATTATACATAGACAGTAAAATTAGTCTATCCGAAAGGATCATCATTTTCAATGCTTTCTTGAGTCTGTTGATCTCTAGAGGAGATCCATCAGCCTTTGGTACTTGGGAAGATGTGAATTTCATGCTTTGCTCTGATAGCAGCAAGCCTGGGGAAGGTGCTGACCTCTGGTGACAGCAAGCGTTTGCCACAGAAGAAGTGTGGTGTCTGTCAGCTCCAGGTTGACAGCTCTTTCTGCCATGCCTGACCACAGAGACAGGCATTCTTGAAAGGCTTCCTCTGAAGTTGGCCAGCACTAGGACGAAGCCTTTTTCACTGACTTCATTGGGCTCTGGCATGCTACCCAAATCATCATTAAATAATTAACAAGGGTAATAAGCTCTGTGACAGTGTCTGTTTTGGTTTAGAAAAAATAGTGTGTATCCAAAGGGTGACATCCTTTATCTGTTCTGTATGTATTGTCATAGTTCCTTGGTCATGCCAGTGTGAGTTCTGCAGCCATTTCACATGTCCATGATGTGGAAGGACTTTAACCTCTGATTTTCTTCCAGAGAAGAGATTATAAGAATTTGGGGTTTTTTTTTAACATTTGGAATGCAGGAAGGTAGTGAAGGAGAACCGCCTGTCCTAACTTGTTTTTTTACTGGCAAGTTGACATGTTTACCAGCGTAAGACAAAAGGGCTCCTGAAATCTAACCTGGAGAAAATCTAGACTGAGTGATCTTGGTTAGAAAAGCACCAGGGCCTGTGTAAGAAGAGATGAACAAGCAAATAAGCTGGCAACTAAAGGCAAGTGAGTCAGGAGCCACTGTGCAATAAAGGCATATTTTAAGAAGCCCAGACTTGGCGACTTCATGACTGTAAAGAGAAACTGCAAGCTGCTGCTTTTTGAAAATGATAATGCTGTTATGGGGAGATATGCTCTGGAATACAGAGCTGGTAGAGTGAGTGTATCAAATGGGATGATTTATACATGCTGTGACTTGGAACACAGCACAGAAGTTAAACCTGAAATTAGCTTAGAAGGGTAGTGCAGGAGAATTTGACAGGGTGTTCCATGACTCTAAGCACTGAGGTCATAAAATTCAAATATTTAAAAAGAAAGAAGAGAGAAAAAGATTTCTGAGTATAAGTTTCTAAAATAATTTGGGGCATTTTTTTCTGCCTTACCTGCATGTTATAGTTCCTTTCTAATAGCCCAAGCCTCTAAGCAGGTTAGATGGAAATATGGTTGTGTGGGAATAGTAACTCTTCCAATCCATATTCGTGTGATGACACTGATTCAGGCCAGTCCAAATAATTACTGCTCCACTTTATCAGTCTGCTCCCTTCCCTTTCCAGACTTGAGTGCTCTTGTTCTCTTTGTCTTCCTCTGTCTCATTCTTCAGACAGTGTTGGGGCAGTCTGGTTCATTTTAGCTTTATCATGCTCAACCAGTTGATCCCTGATCTCATAGTTATAGGCAAATCTATAGAGGAATATAACACAGATGAAAGAATTGCTCTTTCCATAAACAATTGC
>JAOXNG010000026.1:67438196-67449200 GCA_028566535.1 Scolopax minor | reverse complement strand
TTTTTTTTTTTTTTTTTTTTTTTTTTCTGGAGAGTCTCCCACAGGCAACATGCGGTCACTAGTCTTCTGAACTGTACCTGTGGTTTCTGTATGATATTTCAGGCAGCCCCACGCTTAATCCTTGTTGAATAGTAAGAGCAACGTAGACTCAGCACTTCCTGTTATCCCCTGACTTAAAATTAGTTTGTATGGCATTTCGAGTAGAAATCATCTCAGCTTTTGTCTGGATGCTGCATATGGGATTACGGAAGTTTCTATCACACAAATAAGAATGTCTTGGGATGTGCAGGGGAACTGTGCTTTTGAACTTTGAGTGCCACACAGTAACAGTAAGTCTTTATTTATTTGCTGAAAAAAGCAGAGTCAATCCTGGAAAGAAGATTCTTTTGGGTAGGAAAGTCTTTACAAAGACCTGTATGTTAATGAGCATGTCTAGTGTTTGGCTAGAAAAGGAAATTCAGGTTTCCTTAAAGACGAGAGTGCAGGAATGTGCCTCCCCCATGCTCCGTAAGTCTTCTGTAAGTACTGCATCACCCCATCTCTGCTCTGGGTGCAGCTACATCCCTTTGAAAATATACTACTCCCCATGCTCACTGAACAGTCTTGCCTTTGCCTGGTGGCTGGTAGAGCATCCCTCATCATGGGTGAACACTGCTGATTTCTCCCAATAGAGGGCAGTGATTATACTGTTGGCCTGAATACAATTCAATGTAAAATCTGCCTATGCTATATATTTGTCAAAAGGTAGCTTTTAGGAATATAGAAGATATTAAGAATCCATATTAAATGATGATTAAATATGGAAATCATAATATAACAGCAGGATCACTCATATAACACGCAGCTGTATTATTTTTTAGGAATGGGAAATTCTAAGGTGAGTCAAATTGGAGCTAGTTGTATTCAAATATTTCCTTTCCAGGCAGCAACTGGCTTTAAGGCAGAGAATTCCTCGTGTTGACTGTGTTCAAAGCAGACGGTAGTTGGCAATTGCTGTAAGAAATTTCCTGCAAGTGTCTGCTATCCTTCTTCGTCAATATTGTTCCATTTTAAGCTTAATTGAAAACTGAAGAGAGAAAACTCAGCAATTATTTTTCCCTGCAGTACAATATTTAATATTCTGATTTCATGGCTGTCTGACTGCAATGATTAGGAAGAACATTTTCTTATGGTATTTACAGTACCACAACAATATATCAGGAGCATCATGTACCAAGGGAAGGAACTATTATGTTAAAATACATTCCACTTAAAAACATACCCTATTAAAAAGTAGGATGCTGTTGCGTGTTACATTTGATTTAGTCAATAATTGCTTTGTAAACTTTTTCTTGTCTTTGGCTTTGAAAAAGCTATTCAGGATGAAGAAAGCAGCCTTGAACTAGAAAGGCTTTAATAGGAATCATCTGCAGCAACAGAGATCACACCTCTGCAACAAAGGCCTCTTCTGTTTAGAGCTGTACTACCGTGTTAAGTCCAAGACAGCACGGTTATTTTTGCTGATAGAGAAATGGGAAATATGTTTGTAGCTGCTGATGGCTGTATAGTCCTTTAACTGAAACAGACAGTTAAAGGACTGAGGGGACACACTCTTGTCCGATAATCTCTGTGTTAAGTGGGGTAGAGACCCTTGGTATTTACAGCAGAATTCTGGTTAGAAGAAGTGAATGAGGACAGAAACTTGTTCAAATTGTCCCATAATTTTGCATAGAGAGTTTGAAGAAGTACTATAAATGTAAAATGTTTGCTTGTTTTTTCTTTTTATATCAGATAGTATTACTGAAGTCTTCACTAACATCTATGTGACCAGTTTTGGACCTGTTTCAGATACTGATATGGTGAGTTTCTGAATCTTTTGCATATATAGTAAATGGTATAAGATACATACTATTAACTTCCTTTAAACTTGTATTCTACTTTTACTTACCATTGAAAAATTTGGAATCATTTCACTGAAGTCAGGAAGTGCCAAATCCCAGTAGTTCTAAAGATGGAAATTAGTTTATAGACCTACATGATAAGCACACTGGTATTAACTGTTTAGTTTGGACCAGTGAATGTTCTGATTGTCCCCACTGCCTGTACTTTGGTTCGTATCCTGGAGGAGTCTTGAGATGGGTGAACTGAATTCCTCTTGGATAAAACTAGAGTGAAAGGTGGACTGTAGGAGCACACTTAGCACAGACAAAGGTCTGAGGGGCCTGATTGGAGTCAGTCTAAACTAAACTTCTCAGAAGATGGTGCTTAGAAATTGGATCCTCATCATGATTGTGGTATTCTACACATCTATCCTTCATAATTTGCACTATTTAGCAACCATTTAAAGGAAGTAAATCACATTAAAAAGAAAGAATCTGTCACAATATTGCTCTGAATTACAATTTTTCATTAAAAGAGTGATGTAAAAAGCTCTAAGGCAAGGTGACTGCACGCTTACTGCAAATCACATACAGGTTAGGGAGAATTTGTTGCATCAGGGAGAAAAATCTTCATGGACATAACATCTCTAAAAGGAAAGAATGGAAGGGCAATGTGAAATTTACTGTAGCTGTACTTGCCATTCCTGCATGAAATTATTTCTTGCATTAAATTATTTTTTAAAGTGTTTTGAACGTTCATGATGATATATGAGACATAAAATACTACTGTGTATCTCTAAGTATTAAAAAAAGAGAGCTTTTAAAATCAGGGAATATTTACTTTTTCTACGAAAACTTTAATGTTATACAAAACAGGAAATATTTTGATGTTACAAGCTAGGTTGCAACAAAACTAAATGGTGTACAATTTAAAAGTAACTTTCTCACTGACTATCAAGTAGTCATAGCTTTGGAAAATATATTCTGTTTTTTTGTGTTTGTTTCTTGTGTGTGATAGTTTCATTTTTCAATCTTTGTTTTGATTGTGATGAATACATTACTGAGGCTTCACTTGAAAAGCTATTTCATAGGAAAAATAGACATTTATGTTCTGTTACTGGATATGTTACTGATTCTCTGGAGGATTTTTTTTCTTAATGATGTTTCTGAAATGATTTTTATTTTATTATTAATTATAAAAAACCAATTGTCTACAGATATATGCAAAGGTCATATGACCATCTTGACGTCGTTAGTCTGGTATTTATGTCTTCACAGTATTTACATTTATGATATTCCTGTGAAATGGGGAGATGGATGGTATAAATCCAATTTTAAAGATGTGGTACTGAGGCAAAAGGAGCCTTACTGAAAGCTACACAAGTCATCTGTGCTTAAATGAGATTTTAATGAAAAGATCTCTGAGCCTAATCTCAGAGCCTAATCCTTAGCTCCTGAAACACTTTTGATGTCACTGCGTAAATGTTGGAGAACTCTGGGTTTCCATTTGCTCAGAGAGATATGACAGCACAGGAAGGGGTTGGGTCATTCGATGCTCAAACATCTCTGTGCAGAGGTGTCAATCGGTGCAGGGCACGGTGCATCACGACGGCAGCTGGTACTGTAATGGGTAGGTCTGTTTGCAGATAAGTAGGGAGGTGAGTAATAGCAGATTAATACTTACTACTGCAAGTTTATGGGTTAATTTAGCTTGTTCAGTTGATAATTACAAAATAATTTTGAAGCATATGAGCAGTCAATTAGAAAATTCCAACATGTGAGTTTTGAAATAACAGCTTCCAAACTATCACACATTCTGTCAAACATGAAGGTGACATTAGAGTTTTAATCATGAGTAGTCTTTCATTTAGGTATCACATTACTGAATTGATAATGTAAACTACCATACAGAGGGTTTACTGATATTTTCTTCTATAAATGTTGTAAGCTCTTCAATATTCTCATTTTATAAGCTTCCTCCTTAAAAGACTTCATGGGAAGAATAAGTTTGGCTCTTGCCCATGTCCTCCTAAATCTCCAGAGGATCCCCAACTGAATCTTACATTTTCTCAGTAAGGTTGGGTTCCAACCCCCTGAAGTCCTCTGCTTTCACAGTGTGAGTAGTGAGGCCCTCAGTCACACCAGGATTTTAGGCTGAACGCTGCTGTTGCCCAAAACTCTCATAGTCATTGCTGCCAGTAGGATTCCTTACGCTGGGATTTTTCATGGCAACAAGACTCAGGAGATGTATGACTGCACCCCTTTGCATTATCTATTTGCCAGTTTGTGGGTTGTTTTTTCCCCTTGGTTAGCATCTTGTGAAGGATAACAATGCTCAGGAGAAAAGCCTGTTGAAAATAGGAAGGGGACTCACTGCCATAAGAGATAGTGTTTATAGCATGGCAGAGGGAGGTGGCACACTCAAAATGATTAGTGGACTGGAGCTAAGGACACAGTTGTCTCATAGCAGTGTTGATTTACAAAGTAGATAAAATATCATTCTAACCTTGGCTGTTGTTGAATTGGCAGCAATTTGTGAAGTTTCTATTTTCCTCACTAAGTCTAGTAGTTCCCATTAATGACAATACAGCATCGTGTGCAATCTGTGACTCAGTATGATTGCTAGAATATATGTTTTCATTCATATTCCCTGTATCTTTCCAGTATCACAGTTTTGCAAAAAAATAATTAAATACAGGGGAATTTTATCTTCTACTGATTTTAGACTTGCTGAAGTTGTCATTGGTAAATTTAGGAGGTAAAAGCTGAGGCTGAGATTTTTCTCTAAATGTGTTTAGAGTCAAAAAGTTTTGATCCTTGTTGTGGATTAAGATTTTGACTAAGTTAAAAAAATGCTACTCTGTTTTGCCCAAAATAGTCAGACACCAAATTTGTTGACACTTGGACAGAAATCTGTTGCAAACTGTGCTTCAAATGAACTGCTGTGACTAAAATATTGGTGTATCTATATTAGCTGTGTCATAAAAATGTATATCATTATGTGCAAACTGCAGAACTTAATTTCAAAGGAAATGCCAATATACAACAGGAATTTTTTACTTTATTTTGCAAACTAATGAGAATCAAGGAAGGCAAACCAAAACATGGGATTAAACAGATTTTACTTTCACTCTTCTGTCTTTTTGAGCTGTTATTTCTCTGAAATGTTTGAGTTCAGTGTTATGATGATATGCCTTATAGGCATCCAACCAGATCAGTGATGTAAATTTGTTTTGACATTAGCCTGAGAGGAAAAGCTACATTGCTTAGAAAAACAAACAAACCAAAAATTGAAAAGAACAATTGAAAAACAAAGTATATCTGAATTTTCTAAAAAGTTTTAAGGCTAAATTATGATTAAAGAGGCTAATTAAAACATTTTTAATTAAATTAAAATATTTAATATTTGAAAATTATGAGGTGAAGGATAATTTGATTGGGTTATGATTTGCCAGGTAAAAAAATGGAAACCATTTAATTTAAACATTAAAGCTGCTTATTAATCTGTTTTTTCCAGAAATCTGGTAGATCGATGTATCTTTAAAGCCATATGCTGCTAACTCTGATTTTAGCACTGCAAAGTATTTTTACAGTTTTTTTCTCAGACTTACTTTCTTTCCAGGCTCTCCTGACACTCTGTCTTCCAAAATTTCTAAGATAACTATAAGAGCTGATGTCCTTGATAGAAAATAGAAAGAAAGAAAAAAAAAAAGATAAACATATTTATTCCTCAAGCAATAGTTACTGTATATAAGACAGAGCATATATGCACTGAAAGCTTTTATGAGGTCTTCTGTAAAGAAAGCTTTGCTTAGATTTTGCCAAAGTTTGCCTCAGAGCAGTCTTCCTCATTGTCACTGGGAACAGTCTTTTCTGCTTTCCTCCAACACACAGTTAGTAGGTGTCAGGATCTGAATCAATTCTACTTGAATATTAAAATTAGCAAGCTTACGCAAAGTTTTGTGTTTCAGCTTTTAGCTTTTCATTGTGTTTGGGGAGACTTTATATTCCCCAATTTGTTTGTACGCAACATTTTTTCCTAGTTTCCTAGTTTCTTTCTCTATTTTTTCACTCTAGAGTCAAGAAACATGAATATTTCTCTGTAGAAATGGTCATACCCAGATAGTTCATCAATGCACATGCTTCCATCTTGTCAGTTTTCAATTAAACTTTCAATAACTGTTTCTGATTTTTCAAATATAGTCAGAACAGAAATTTTCAATGAAGGCCGAAGGCAAAATCCAGAAATGACAAAAAGGACTGTTACAGCAATTCTCACTACAACTGAGAATGGTTCTCTAGAGAGAGAGGCTGAACTGGGCAGTGTTTCTTTTTTTGTGTCTGTTTTTTCAGATTTCCTCATTCCGTTTTTTTTTATTTCAGTTTTTTTTTCTATGAAACTTAATTGTTAGCTGTTTGAAAGTCTAGTTATTAGCAATGATTCCTTAAATGGAAAGAAGCTTTACAAGCATTGTATGATATTTAATACAGGACAGAATAAGGGAATGTAGCAAGATGATTTTTTCACAAAGATTGAAAAAAACACTGCAATTATTTTACTGTAGCTTTTATTATAACTCTGTAGCAGAAGACTAAAGAGTAAAAGGAAAACAGAAATAGTAAATACACTTGGCTTTCTTGGGTGTTGGGGACCATCTAGGTTGTCGTTTTATCATTGATATATTTCTGAAGAGTCAATAAATTGGTTGCTGTATTCTCTCTAAGGGCCCGCTCATTGTCTTGTAAGACAAGTAATCCACAGGCTGAAATTTTGAGGATATCTCACATCTTGCAGATTTTCTGTCCTTTTATTCTGTTAGGAAGGCTTGTTCCCCTGTGCAGCATCCTGCCAAGTGGATCAATATTGGAGATTGATCTGTCAGAGGCTGTGTCCAAGCTCTTCACTGACATTACCTCTCAGTGTACCTCTTGCTTGGATTCCCGTCCCTGGCACCAGCATCCAGTGCATTTCAGGGTTGCTCTTTCTCCATGTCTGAACAAAAAAGGGTAATGAGAAGTGTTTGTATTTCCAGTGCCAGCAGCATGTATAATATCCTGTAGTCTCTTTTCTAGGTAATCCTGATTTGTATCTTTCACATTCCTATCTTATTCCTCCTCAGTGCTTATTTTAAACTCAAAGTTTATTCTGCATCAGGTCTATGGAAAGAAAGAGAGAGAAAATAATTCAGAGAAGGTCCTTTTCATAAATGGATGTGAATAGGAAGACATTCTGTTTCCTAGATATTATCGTTCAAACTGATTAAACACTTTTTTCCAGTTTTTTTTTTTTTCAAATACTTCATGTTTAGATTAAATGCTTAGGCAAAAATGACTGAAGTTGGCAGATGAAGCAGAAATAAAAGGCTCAAAATGAGTTCTTCAAATAGAGGAAAATCATGCTACAATTCCCGAGAAATATACCACATGTTCTTTATAGTATTAAAGGATGGATGTATCTGGCAGACATTACTTATGTATTTAAAAATGAATACATGTTACTTTGAAATGCAGTGATGGGACAGTGTTAAATTTTTAACAGGGCTGTTAAGGGTTTTGATAAAAAATAAGCAGCAGTGCAGTTTCATCCCACAACCCTCCTTCACAAAGGAGTTTATTCAGAATGTTTTCAAGAATTCTGTTCACTGGTGTATAATATCAATACCTTTCAAAGACCTGAAAGGCATTTCTGGCTCTATGATGTATCCTTCTATGTTCTGTAGTTTGTACACATCAGAAGGTAAGTTTTGGAAAAGAACAAATGGACTGAGTTTCTACATCTGTGCAGTGAGATTTGATGTTAGATACACAGCTAGTGAAGTACTTTTATAGAGCCTGAGTAGTCAGTGTTTGTGATTGAAGCATTAAGGGTTTTTTGTGGAGAGAAGGATTGCATCCTTCAATATTTTCAATATTCACTCAGAAGTTAGATCTGAATGTTTATTGAGGAAGCTTGGTAAACTCATTTGCAGAAGTTCCATCACAAACTTGCACTCATCAAACCCACAAATACAGAATTATAGCAAGAATTATTGTACTTGCCAGATTGTTTTGCTTTGAATAATTGCATTTTTTAAGTCTCCTTTTTAAAATTAAGAAATGTAAAATTAAATATTAATATGAAGCCCTTACATTGCTAGGTGAGATTTAGGTCCATGAATCTTACGTGTTTATCTCATCAATGTATGAGTATTTCTGATAGTCTTTAGGGAATCAATAAAAAGATATGTGTGCCATTTTACCTTTCCTTACTTTGTTTTGTATTTGCATTTTTAAATTCTTATATTTTACAGTATTTAAAATTTTTTTTTCATGGCTATATATGTGTCAGTTAATGGCTTTAACAGTGGTCAAGAAATAGCCAAACTTTCGTTGGAGAATTGATTGAGAAAAATCTTTGCAAGTAGGAGATGAGGAACTCTGGCCTGAACTATTCACTAAACAAAATGCTGTGTCCCAGAGGGTGATTAATAAAATATTCAGTCTGCACCATGACAATACTGCTTGCTAATGGACATTCACAATTTTTGAGATGTTTGGAACACTTCCATCTTTACTCTAGATGCAATGACTGCCAATATCTGCCAGCCATTAGCCGAGAGGATGAGAGTACATTTTTTGTTGTTTGAACAGATACAAATCTGGCCTTAGCAAAAAAGAAGACTGCCATGTAATGAGGAGGGATTGCATATATTCAGATCAATTAAAGCTTCTCCCAGAGATACTAATGTCTTTTTACCATGCATACTGTTATGCACAACAACTGTGTATTAAAAGAAGAATGATATCCCTTCACCATTTTATTCTTCTGATCTGGCAGAGGCTGAAGTGCTTCTTAACACTATAATAAGAATCTCATCATCTGCACCTAAAATTTCATGTAAGGTGGTATAATACATATTTGAAAGATTTTGCTTAATTGTAGTGTGTTAGAGTCCAGCTGTGAAAGCACTGTTTCAGACACAAATCAGTAGGAAGCATTTCCTTGCCTAGAAATGATCACAGGAGTCCTTTGTAGTCCTGGAAGTATGCTCTTGTGATTTTGTGGAGATAATACACTATATACTGGAGGGTGGTTTGGTAATGTCCAGAGACAGCACAGGTTTTTTCATCTAGGAGAATATCTGCAGATTGAATTAAACGAGTATCAGATATTAATTTGAGTCTTCTTTTCTAGAGTCCAGATTTGCATTTTGAACAGAATATTAGTCTTGCTTGGAAAGTAAACTTTACATAGTGTTTACCACGAAGTGGTACACATATCGAATAGGAAATAGTCTTTGTGTAGCATCTTTTGATAAATGCTGGATTTTAATCTCATTGATTATATTCAAAATACTTTAATAGTTTCCTGTTTTCTTCATTTGTGTTGTATCATAATCATCATAGTGATAGTTGTGATCACAGCTAGAAGAAATTTTGCTTAAGGGGGAACATAGGATCAGTGAATATAGCACTGGGATGCAAAAGGCATGGATCCTATTTTACTTTTCATAGTCACTCTGTGAAAGGACCAGGACAAGTTAATTTCATCTCTGTGTCCTGGCTTCCCTTCCTACAAAATTGATATTCCAGTATTTCCTTTGAAAAATGCACTGAGGTCTAAGGCAAGTTAAATTATTTAAGAATTATGATGAAATTTTATTGCTGTTGTGGTAAAGAGAAGGAGAAGGTGTTAATGATCATTCACACCAAACCTTGGTTTATTCCCCGTTTCCATCTTCTAAATGGGATGTTCTGCAAATAAAGATTTCCAGCATGGATTGGATGGAGATATTAGAATTACCCATGAATCAGTCAGAGATTTATCAATGGGATCTTTCAAGGCTGCAGCTCAGATACTTTCCTGCTTATGCTGCTTCCTAAGCACTTGCCATACATCAAATGTGGTTTCTGAAATGTTGCTATTTTGATTTAGTGGCAATTCCTGTCTGCTTTTTTCCTATTTTATATCTCTTGTAATTCTTTTTATATATGTTGGAAGTTGGTGAAGAAGCGGGACCTTTGAAATTCTTTATTGATGCAAACATTACAAAACCTTATGATTTATAGTCTAATCACTTATGTGCAGGCATATTTGTCAAATGAACCTGCAGGATGTATCACTGTTGTTGAATTTCAGTGGGATTAGAGAGTTTTACTCCATCAGGCTCTTCTTTCCACTTCTTTATCATAGAATCATACAATCTTGGAATAGGATGCCAAGGGAATCCAGGGAATCCCCCCTGCCAGGGGCAGGGACACCTCCCACTAGAGCAGGTTGCTCAAAGCCCCATCCAGCCTGGCCTTCAACACCTCCAGGGATGGGGCAGCCACAGCTTCTCTTGGAAACCTGTTCCAATATCTCACCACCCTCACAGGAAAGAAATTCTTCTTAATATCTAGTCAAAGACTAGTTTATTAAACTATGAAAAGAATACTGTCTGTAATACTCTGCATCAAACTGGAGGAACGGACAAATTGGACAGCTGAAGTGCTACTGTTTGGAGAAAACACCTTAATGAACTTCAGCAGAAGGAGACAAATTTTTTCCAACTAATTACGTGGTTTGGGGTATATTGTTGATGTTAGAGGCTGCCTGGGGCATAATTGGAGAACACAGCAAATTAAAGAATACAGCCAAGAGAGTACTTTCAGAGAAGTATAGGTGAAAAAGCGCGGAGGAAAACTTTCAGGCTGCTAAGGTCAGGCTCTGGGTGGAGGTGTTAGAAAGAAAATTAGAGACAACGATGTTTCAAATAACCTTTTCTCCAAAGGGAGAACTCAGCTACGATATGACTGAAGCAACAAAGAACACATAAAAACCAGCGACACTAATTAGCAGTTTAAACACCCAGGCACGAACAGGAAGAGAAAGCAAAGGGAAATACGGCTGTGATATTTGGCAGTTTGCAATACATTTGTTTTTCCAATGCAACTTGCACCTGAAGAAACCTGGAAGGCAGTAAGGAAGGATGGTGGCTCAGCAGAAACGCTGCCTTCACTCCTTGCCTGCTCGAACACTCCTTGGTTCAAGCCATGCTGAAACCACCAGGGAAAAAACAGGCAGAAACAGAACAGATTTTAACCCAAGAGCATCATCAGAATTAAAGTGCAACCGTAATTTAAAATTAAAATCAATCCTGTATTTTTGCAAAAGGAAAACACT
>JAOXNG010000026.1:67384407-67394723 GCA_028566535.1 Scolopax minor | reverse complement strand
AATATGTAGTTAAGTCAATCAGAGGTTTCATATCATTAGATTATTTTTTTTCTTCAGAAACTAAAATTTACCCAGAAAGGAAAGTGAGGCTTAGGGATGATTCAAACCCTTAGTAATTCCCAGGAAATCTATCCCATGCTAGTACTCTGTAATAAAAATGATCAAGTACATTTGTTCTGAAAGCAAGACTGTAGGTGCCTTAGAAGTGCCTTTGAGAATAAAATTCCCTCTACGTGCATCAGGTGTTAGCAATCATTTTACTTGGTGTACTTTGGCAAAGTAGCTTGCTGTATTTTTTTCATTTAGAAGCAACTGGCATTGTTTTAAGTATTGGAATAATGTGGGACACAATTAGAAATTGTAGCAAGTATTAAATAGCCCTAAAGGAGCTTCTTGGCTCATAAAACTCACAGTATTCTCACAAGGGATATTTAACTTAAGTCTACTTAAGATATTTTGTACTTCCTCCAACTTGCCTGGTGTCTCAAATTATTTCTGAAATGTAGAGTGAGAGAGTATATTATTCCTTGCACTTGAATGCCTTGGACTGATCTCCAGGGAATTCTCTTAAAGCAGATCACATTGCAGCTTTTGGTAAAATACAGCTCAGACTTTTACAATTTCCTTTGCTTCAGCATTTCCATACCCAATTCAGGTAGTCTGAATTGCATAAAAATTAGTTTTATTTTGCGTGTCCTGTAACTTGCCTCTCAAGAATTCTTCTAACTTTGCATGCACAAAGCAAATATCTATACTTTGGTTTTGGTTTTTTGGGGTTTGTTTGTTTTGTTTTATTTTGCCTGGCAGGAAGAGTGAAACGATCCCATCATTTCCTCCTTGAGAAATAACAACAAAGAAATGTTATCTTCAAAATCTCATTCTCTCTGGTTTATCTTCTTAAGTTTGATTCTGAGGTTTACGGGGCTTTTGCTAACCCTGGAGCCTGCTCCCTCCAGCACTCTAAGGAGTCTCCAGGCTCCTAGGAGTCTGTCCACGGGCAGTGCTCTGCCACTTGCACTTCAACCCTGGAAAAGTCAGTCTTGGGGTAACATGTCACAGAATGTCATTCCTCAGTTCTGTTATGGATTTCTATTACTAGTATTACCTATGTAATTTGCTTGCATTTTAATTGTGTTTTCATTGGCATGAGCATTTTATTTTTACTGGCAAAAGAACATTTATAACTCATTGTCTGTAAGCAGAGAAAGTTTTGCCAGGATGTTAGAGCCGCTACACAATATCCAGTCAACACAGCATCTTCAAGATTAAGCTTTCTGTGCTTAAAGCTCAGCTGGTAACTTTGCAATGAATTTTAAGTGGGAATGGTTACACTTAATCAACAGGTACAGCTGGGAGATGACTAAGCAGGAGTCAAGTTCAGCGCTGCGTAGTGTAAATGATGAGGGAGCACAAGCAGCTGTTCTTATCCCAGGCACTTCCATTTAGAATGTACAAAAAATGACTGGAGACGTATATTAATACCCAGGTAGTGACTTGTGCTCTGCAAGAGCTGTCTTTTGAAATACTTGTTTGTCTACTATAGTATCCAACAGTTATGTTTTTTTTTTTTTTTTCCTAAAATGAGTTTCCACACTTAGATGTCACTTCAGTCTTGAAGAACTACTACTTTAATCTGCTGAATGCTGGATGGTCCCTGAGGGATTTTAGGACACCACTTAAAGTCATCTTTTATAGCTCTTTTATGCTTTATGACTAACACAGCTATTTTGAAGTGGAAAGAATGCCTACAAAGTAGATATAGGAGGGGAAAAAATATGCTTAGGCAATTCAGAATAGGGAAAGGAACAAGCAAACACATTAATAATTTGCTATATTTAATCACAAGCTACTCTATTACTCCCTTAAAGGGAAAGTTCCTGAGGATATTCTCCTTAAAGATTATTGATTTATGTTAGGATGACAGATTATTTAAGAACTTCTGTGAACTGAAGGACTGAGACGTGAGGGAGGTTAAAAAGACACCAATTCCCTGGAAAGAATTTTTGCAGGGGTTATGTATTTAGGGGGCTGCTATATTTAAAGATACATTATAAAAAATATGCTGCGGTATATAAATTGATTTGTTGTTCTTCAGTAACTGTGTTTTGGTCTGGCTCTCTGTGATTTTTATCGAGGATTCCACAGCTCATTTCATAAGTATATGAGCTTATTTAATAAACATTTGTTTTCCCCAAACTGCTTCTACTAGTGAAAAACTATAACTATGCCCAAATAAATATCCAAGATACAAGGAATCCTTTTTTGTCCAATTTTCTCATTTATGTCTCAGAAACATTATGATTTCAGATAGAAGGCTTCTGCATTCAGGAGAAAGTAGGGCTTTCTGTGCAAAAGGAAGAGTTTGACCTCCTCAGGTGCTCTATGGGAGCATCAAAAGAGGAATTGTGGCTGCACAAGACATAGACAAACAAACCTTCCAGCCAGCCTGCATCAAGATAAGGATGCCTCACCATGCAGGCATTTCAGAGATGGCCAGGAGATCAAATGATGTCTGATGGGTGAACTGAGGGTAAATTAAGTTGTATGCTGTGACATGGGGCTCCTTATTCATGTGATTTAGAAAGCACTGCTCAGTGACTGCAGCCCACTAATGCTGTGAAGGTTTGTGCTTTTAACTCTTGCTATCCCTGTTTGTTTCCAGAGCATCAGGGGCTCGGGTGCAACCATGACAGTCTTTTTGCCACATTGCCACTATTCTCATTTTGATTGTCATGGCATAAAAGGTGATGAAACATGCCTACTCTCTAGGCCCTCATATACAGCACTTCATTAAAAGAAAAGATATCCTATTAATTTGTCTATGATTACATTGGATCTATATGTGAAGAAGCAAAAGAATAAAAGGCACCTGAGATATGCTACATACCTTTAAAGAGCAATGCATCCAAATTTCAATCACACCTCAAGGGTGGGGTACCAGACCAAACTCGCTGTACAGAGTGTCTGGGCTAAAGAAGCACACCATATGCAAAGCCAAGAATTTGTTGTTAGTCCAATTAAAGTATTAGAAATTTTATCAAAGACTTACTACTAATCTAATTACAGTGATCCTAACATGCATAGTCAAAATTGTCTGATTACAGCTATATCTCATACACAGACTTCTTAGTATCTATCCTTATCTCTTTTTTGCTCACCTTTTTTTAATTCTAGGTCAGTAGACTGATGGTGTTACTGTTCTTTAAGCAGAGTAGATAATAAGGGAGCAGAGTTATATCAAGGATCCAGTATCTCAAGTACTCCACTGGCAAGTACATGGTGGCTATGGCAAGAACATGGGGACTTCTTCCTCTTAATTTCTGGTATCACTTGGGGTTATTTTTATATGTTTGCTGGCAAACTTATCTGCTGTTTCTTTAATGGTGTGCAAATTTCATGTTATCATTGGGTTTTAGTATATGTAGTGTGTTTCTCATGTGTGAATACATGTCTTTTGCTGCATTTTTTATCCTTAAGTCCATCACTACCCCTGTCTGCAGCCCTAAGGCTTCTGGTGTCATCTTGCTCTTGCACTTTCAAAGCCCATTCTGTCATTTTGTGTTTGAATTTTTCAAAGCCCCGTTATTTCTTCAAGACCCTTGGAGCACTTCTTTACCAATAATGTAATTAACATTATATTAGCAAAACCTAGTCAAGCATACATCTTTGTCCAAGGGCTATTCAAGAGTTCACTCCATAAAAAGAATGCTCCACAGGCACATCTATTTGTATACTGATATGCTTTGGTAACTACTTGTTATTAATATCTATTTGTTACGTCAGTTATCAAAATTGCTTTAGAACCAGAGGGATTTCAGTCACTAGAATTGGAGTAGCTATTTAAAAAAAATTATAGTTTGTTACTTTTGTTGAGCATTCTAATGTATGTTTATAACTTGTCAGTGCAAGTTAGTGGCTTCTAGAGCTCAGAGCAGATTTGAACAGCTGAACTCAAATCCTTAGTGAACTTTACACATTGTCAGAAGCTGTGTAGCATTAATGGTGGAATAATTCTGTTTGAGTGCACTGCATAGGCAAAATTCATTGGTAGGTAGCACTGGGATGTGATTCCTAACTCATTGATTCCAGTTTATTGTTATTACAAATATGTTTTAATTCTGGTAGCAAACTTGACAGTAGTTTAAAATCCATTAATGTTTTCCATAGGTAATGACACCACCTGAAGCAGGTTGGAAATGTAGAACAAGGGCAGCCTGACATGCTTATTACCAAGTTGTCTCCCATCCAAGACCAAACATTTTGACAGTTACATATTCCAAGTGTGGAGTTTCCGACTGAAAACTGTGGACTGGATCCATTAGGAGAAAGAACTATGAAAATAAAATATCCCAGGTACCAGGAAAAAATCTTGGAAGAAGTAAACCTTCTTGCAGAGAAGAACTGGGAAGCAAACTCTTACAAGCTGTATTAGTAGAAGCTCTTCAGAGGACAAGATTTTTAGATTAATTTTTGAAAAAAATATTTGAATAAGTTTGGCAAGGAGTTGAAGATGATTTAGTGAGAGACTTAAAGGCATTAAAAGGTACTAAAACTTATGGCATTTGATGGAAAAATAGTGTCTGAAGAACTGGTGGCAGAGCACTCCCCTGGTGTTTTGAGAATTTTGCTCCAAAAAGTCAACCCTTCTCCAGAGCTTCTGGCACCAAACATCTTTTAGTCCAGCAAGAAAAAATTCAGAGAGCTACTTAAACATAAAATTCTTGTTCAGAACCACATTGCAAATGGATCATTAAACCAGTCTACCTTGTCTCCTACCTCCTGCAGTTCTCTGTTGATTAAGTGCTAAGTGCTCTTTGCTTTCAACTTGTCTGTTTGAAAAATACAACTATGTTAAATACAAAGCAACTGCACTTAACCTCTGTTTTGCTTGGAACTTTTCATAATTTTTTCAGACTTGGTGAAGACATTGTGTACTTGCAAGCTTGTGTGCTTTCTCCAGCTATTTCAGCTGCTCTAATACAGTATCTTACATTTGTTTCCCTCAGAAAAGACAAAAAATAGTTACAACAGATATGTTTTTGGTATCCTGGGTGGTAAAGCAACATGGGTATAAAGTCGGACAATCTGCATGCAACATAAGTTTCCAGGCCTGCAAGCCTAACCAATATTTTGGGCTCCTACACAAAATCTGGACCACTTCTCCTCAAAGTATTTTGCACCTGCAGTAGGTTCTGACAGTCCCTGGTATTTGTGCTACTATGACTCATGTTATCTGTGGTTTACACAGGGACTACTGCTTGGCATAATGTGGCAGTGACTCAAGGTCAAGAGAGCATGAATGTGTCTTTCCCATTGGTACTACATTTATTCCAAGGGTCAGATCTCCTTCTGTTGCAGACCCAGTCTATGGAGTCCACAAAGTCTGGGACTGGCTAAAAGGAGTCTCTCATTCTTGTGATGATTCACCTGGACAGTGCAGCTGGATTTCAGGTAATGCTCATAACCCAGGCTATAAATGTCAAAACCTGGAGGCAGGTCTTCATCAGAAGATGAAATAACAATTTACCAGAAGAAATTTGTAGAATGAGCAAAGGTTTTTGACGGAAACAAGTCTGTGCAGAAAGACAAAGCTGACAAGAGTGACTGTCTTTTTTTTTGACTCTCTACTTTTTACAATTCTTTTACACTTTTTTACACTTAAAACCTGCACTTTTCACTAAGTGGAGGGTGTGCAACCACCGCTGAAATTTAACAAGGAAGTTTAAGAAAATACACAAAATGGACTTTGTGATCCGCTAGTAGGTACTTTGAAGAAATTCTGGGGTGAGAAAGACACAAGTTGGAAAAATGGTAGTGGGAATACCCTCCCCTTAAAATAATCTTTTCTTAGCAGAAAAGCAGTGTGATCCAGGGGAAGCTGCAAACTTTCTGGCATATAGACATCCAGGTCCTGGCTTTGATCTGGAAGGAAGTGGGGACTATGAAAAAGAGCTGTGGAAATTGCTCAGCTATAGGACACACTGTCAAATTCTGCATGAATGGCAGTCTCTATGTGATACCTGTCATAAGCCTGTGACACACTGAGACTGGCAGCTATTATCATACTGCAGTCTTTGCAACACTTCCTAAAAAGAGAGGCTAGCCTCTGTCTGGGTGGACAACATTTTGCCAGGAGTATTTAGTATTTAGTAAATGGTGAAATGGTGAATTTAATGGTGAAAAAGGATAAGTAGTTTAGAAGAAATATTTTAAAGTAAAGGAACTATGAAAAAAAATAGGTTAGAAAATTAATTTTAATATTAATTTTAATTTTATTAAATTATTATTAAAATTAAATTAAAATAATTTTATTTTATTAAATTATAATTATTTTTTCAGATTAAATAAAGAATCTGTTTTACATGACTAATACAGTATGGTAATTGAGGTGAAGCTTCACAAAAACATGCAATGCTTTTAACAGCTATTAGGGAAATCAAAGACTAACATCCAGACTATCACTTGCAACACAGCTGAAGCAGAAGATAATATGAGCATCACCAATCTTGTCAGTGGAATTATTTTAGAAGATACTTTCAAGAGAATGGTTGAATTACCCCAGAGAAGAACCATACTCAAGATAATAGAGTCATCAATGATACAAACTGAAGCAGCTGTTCCATTAGTCTCCAATCAAAAGGGTAAATTGGTGTTGATAATCATAACTGATAACGACCTTCCTGAGAGCATATGATAAAGCATAAGACAATTCTTCCACTTTTAAAAATAGTTGATTTCTATGTCATTCACTAGAATTATCTCTGCACAGCAACAATTTTTTGTCATGCCAGAATGATGAATTTTCATCATATGTAGATGCTAGAATATGCAAGTCAGTGATTAAAGGCAACTGCAGAAGCAAGAATTTGTCTAAGAGAAGAAGACTTAGGACTAAGGGTCTTCTAGTCCTAGTTTCTGCTACTGATTGAGAGAGAAAAATATTCTTTTCTGGAACATGTTAAAAACCAAAATCAAAGCAATTTTATATTGATGATATAATGAAGTAGTTTTGAGAATGTACAATGAAATACCATGTATTCATGTACCATGAATCTTTAAAAGATTAGCAGATTTTCACATTTTGATGCACTGGAATATGCATTTGTCCTTTAAACTCCATGCTCTCCCAATTCTGCTTAATGCTGACATGTTTGATATCACCAGCAAATGATTACTGGTAATTAACAACATTTTCTTTACACAATCTAGTGAGGACCTGTCATGAGACACTACTTTGAAGGTTGGGGTGTTTTTTCTTCTTCTCTCAATAATTAAGCTTAGAAGCAATGCTGGTTTTACATGATGTGTTTTGACTGATTCCTGCCACTGCGAATAAATCCATTGACCTGACATCTGAGTTTACACCAAGCTATATTGTAGGACAGTTCTGTTTGATTATGTAGTGAATACACAATAACAATTAAAATAATTTGAAGTCAGATCTTGGCTTATTTCTCTAGTAAGCACAGGAGATACTGATTATTGTGATCTATTCAAAATGGAAATGAAACTTTTTTTTTTTTTGAAGTGGCCTATAGAAACCAATACCAGGAAGATGGAAAAAGAACCTTAAGAAGAAAGGAGATGCGAAAGAAAAGGAGAAAACTAGTGCAACTTTAGAGAATGTATACCCTCTGTAAAAGGCAGCAAAATACAGTCTAATACACCAAAAAGAATCTCTAAATATCTCAGGATTTTGTTACGATTTAGAGGTCTAGAGGTCAGTTAATAACAATTATAGAAGTTCAGAAAGTGACATAATATATTGCAGAGAGTGTTAATGTTCTGAACAGCAATTATATCACCCTTCATTTAGATTTGCTATTGGATTCTACAAAGAGTTTAAATCGGTATTCCTGAGAGAATATTTTTCAATTATCAGACAGACCAGTCTTATGAAGAGACCTTTTTATGTCTTGTAGTTTGCAGACTAAAAAACTTCTTATGCTTTAAGGAGGATTGGTCAGGATGGGGTAGACTGAAAAGACACTTTCAACTTTCAACAAAGGCTGAGCCAAGTATCAACCAAATCTTTTTGAAACTGGAAAATGTACAGACCACAGTCTTTTGCCTGCCCCATTATTTTTCATTTTCACATGTCTTTGTCCTCCTGATCTGGCTGGAACAGTAAGTGTTCACAGTAGTCAGGTAGAACAGCTGCCCTGTTAGCCTTTAACAAAATAAGACCAGACAGATAATCAAATATTAGTCTCCTGAGAGCATGCTATAAGCCGTGAATTCTTATTCTTACCATTTACAGGGAATTTCTGTTCTACCTGGAGACAAGAGGAATCAGCAAAATGAAGAGTTCTTTGCTCTGTGATTTCAAAGTATGGGAACCCCTACACTGGCAGGCTGATTCACCATGATTTATGCCAGGGTCTTAGTCCTCTAATAATTCACTGTGGCTTTGGCTACATTGGGAAATACTGTGGTGAAATAGAACCAGGTCTTTGAAGAGAGTCAGTTGGCACTGAGAACCCAACACCCACAGAAAGTGCATTTTTGGGGAGTTTTCTTTAGACTAGCACTGATCCAGACCCATAAACCAAAGACTCATCAGTGCTGGAGCACGGTAGGTTCCAACACTCTTGGAAGAACCTCCATAGAGATGCTGAGCACATCTTCATGTGCTCCAGGGCCTCTCCGTCATGCCAGATAACGCTTAGTAGGTAGAGATGATTGGGAAGCTCACCTTGAAAGCGCACTCATCATTTGAAGTGCCAACATATATAATGTACTGTCTGTACATTTGCACCACTGTGGTTCACTGGGTTGCACTAGTCGTTCCCTTGCCAGGGAAAAAATAAAGCATAGACCAGTGCTCACCTCCTGCTCATGACATTGCGGTAGTCCAAGCTGGACTTAATTTCCTAAATGAAGTAGAGTGCATCTTGGTGCTACAGTCCTCTGTTAGATTCCTTGCCTTGTCTGTAGCATACACATGCCTCACACTTGCAAGTATCCTTCTTCTCGTTGGTCACTGTATTCCCTAGCAAAGTCTGCTGTCTTTGAAGATGTGTCTTGGCAGACAGGAAATCTAGGCTCCTGGCCTCTGTTTTCTGGGAAATTGGATGAAAGGTGAGCGAGAAGCAAAAATAAAACTGCACTCTTAGGGAGAACAAGAGGGAGGGATTGTGGATTTATGCCTTGCAAAACAGGAAAGATCAAAATGTACTTATTTGCTGTTTTCTGACTCGTGGCAAACACTTGGAGGTCTAGTGAAAGCCAATGACAATAGTCAAAGACCAAGGCAATACTTGTGCTTTGAAGTTATATTTTTGTACCTAAGCACTTCATCCTAGTTACCACGGATCTGCCTACACTTCAATTTGTTTTTCATTTCATCATATTAAATGGAGAAGAAGGGTAATATGCTAAATGTAAAGGAATATCATCTTACATGCTCTAACTCTTCCCCTCTTCCCTGGGTGCAATCTTCTCCTTTCTTATGTACGATATTCTCTACTGGAGATTGCTTCTCTCATTTAATTTTTAAGTGCTGCTAAAGTTGTACTGTTAGTAATCATTTTAATGAATAACATAAGTGAGTGAGCAGTTAAATCAATGTATCGGAGATGAAATCTTAATTAAAATGGTATTTAGCTATGGGAAGTGAGAGATTTATAATTTATTTTCTATTAAGATGTTGACTGTTTCACTGAATGTAATTATTTTGTGGTTTTAATCACAATATGAAAGCTGCAGTGAAGTGACATTTCTGCATCTTTCCGTTCTCCCATGGAGATCGACCATCCTCAAAAGGCCAGTACCAAAATGTTTGTATTCATTTTCTTTGTTCTTGAGATGTTTTTTACATTTATTGCAACAATAGACTATTGTGTTTAGGATTGAATCCTGTTTAGGATTGAATTTTTTTTAAGAGTAAACATTCAGGTAGGATTAAGCATGATTATGCATATTTAAAACTACATTTTTCTGAATTGACTTAAGAATGGAACTGTTTTCATTTGGGTTGCAGGTTTAAAACACAGTGCATGTGACTCTGCACTTGTATTTCTGCTAACTTAAATGCAAATATATAAATCATGTGCATAATTTTCCAAGATATCCCTGCTCATTGAAGGGGGGTTGGACTAGATGACCTTTAAAGGTCCCTTCCAACCCAAACCATTCTATGATTCTGTGAATCTAATAGGTGAGGTACACACAGGAAATTGATTTGTGTGCCCACAGTTATTGTCTACAAATGTAAATTCACCAAAAAAATGTTCTGTAAATTTAAATCTACCCTTTTGAAGATGTGGCTGCAATGGTCCTTGAACTCTTGCTATTTCATGTGCTTTTTTTGGGTG
>JAOXNG010000026.1:67360879-67377072 GCA_028566535.1 Scolopax minor | reverse complement strand
ACATCCTTAACAGACACCCAGATTGCTAATATCCACAGCTGATTGCAATGCTAGGTCTGAATAAAGAAAATTAAGGCAGGCTGGCTGTCTCAAGGCTTGCTGGGAAGATGGGGCTTCTAGGTGGTTTTTAGGAAGATTGTCATGATTAAATCTGTGATTTTTTTTCTAACCTCAGTAACGAAGGAGTTATAAGTTTATCACACCTAGAAATGTAGAATTATGCAATAGCATATGCAAAAGCAGGACTAGTTCTGATGTCAGACCAAGTTACTTAGAGCTTTATCCAATCTGGTCTCGAAAACTTCCAACCTGCCTATGTCACCTGATCTGTTGCTTGACTACTCTAATATGGAACGCTTTTGTGAGGAAATAGGAATTACTGAAATGGGTTTGTGCGCTTTCTTGGGGCGTTGAGGGAACAAGAGAAAAAGTCTTTCGCATGTGAAAGATTCAAGAATAAGCATCCTGGGAGAGCACAGAATAGAGAGGTGAGTCTGATCAGTTTCTACGCATACTGTTTATGAGGGTGGTGGGAGTTTGGGTGTGGAGCAGCTGTATGGTGCAATGGATATAATTATCCTCTGCTGTGTCATATCTGCTTTCTTCAAAATAGTGCTTTGTGATACCAAGTGCCTGGAGAGTCAACTTCAAAACAGTGTAATTGAGATATCAAGTAGCCAACAGAAAGGTTAGTGGCTACTTAATATTAAAATTACAAACCTCTTCTTACACAGCAGAGATAATAGGAGTGGCAAAAATCACACAAACATAGTAAAGCTAAATGAATATCATGTAGATTTTAAAATAGTGGGAAAAAGAAGCTGAATGCCATTCTGGTAACCAGAAGGTGTTTAGCAGATCTGCTGAATGGGGCATAAATAGTCTCTTAAAATGTGTGAGGAGTTTAATGGTGAGACATATTCTAAGGATGTAATGCAGCAAAAATACAGATTCTAGCTTTCTGCCAAAAAATACATGCAGCGCAAACAATCTTTTCAGTGCGTTGAGGTACAAAGTGAGAGTTAGCAGAGTTAGAATGCACTAGATGGGTCAGGTGCTAGCTGAATGAAGTGATGGTATGGCCACCATAAACCTGTATTGAAGTAGGCAAAACTGTCAAGTTACCTCTTTTTAAATTTAACTTTTTACCTTTTTTTTTTTTTTTCAGTCTAGCCTATGATTTTTGGCATATTGAGTTAGAATCTTCTCTTTGGGCAGATAAGTTCAAGTGTTTCACTGCAGCATTCACTGACACATAAGATGTACGAAAATATTTTTGACTGGAAATAATGATTGATGATGTGCTTATTTGGGACAGAAATTGTTATATGTTAAACAATCTATTATAAAGCATGCCAAGCAAAAAAAAAAAAAAGCTTTAAATTGAGTGATTACTAATATCCAGTTGAGATGAGTGAAACTGGTTATTTAGGAAACCTACTACGATTTGTGTGTTGTGACAAAGGAATGTGACTGAACGTAAGTAAGGTAATTGGACAAGTGGAAACACTGCAAAAAAAAAAAAAAAGGCCACCCAGAGATTCACAGAGTCATTACTATTTCTAAGCAAACCTATTCCCTGACTTATCATAAATATTCCACTGAGCATATTGCTAGGGGAAAATAGCAAATACTGCTGTGATTACAAGGGGAAATATTTGGGGGACTGCTACAGAGGAGCTGAAACCACTTTTTCTCAGTTTAACAACGTTCAAATTGATACAAGTTTATATGATTAGAGACTTCCCTTCTGAAAGAAGACAATCCGGGGACATGTCCTTTCAACACACAGATTTAACTGTGGTAGAACTATACCCAGATTGAAAAATGCAACTGTTGGGTGTTGGATTGATTTATGAGTGGTTTCATGAATATGCTCATAAATCACTTGAGGTAAAAACAGACCATATATCACAGAAATCTATATGATAGAAACTACTCTACAGATAGCCCTTTTAGCCTCTTGAAGTGTCCATGAAATTGAAAAAGAACCCCTTCAATTTGAAATCCTCACTTGAAAAGGGCATGATTAGAATATCCATGATTAGGAGAGGAAACATGAAGTGGTCTATGAGGACTCTTTTCAGGGAGATCCTTGCCTAAGTATAGATTTTTGCATAGGTGTTGGAAGTGTAACAAAACATGCTGAGATGGGGAGCGCGTCACTAGGTAGTGTCAAAATGTTCCTGTGCTGACTGTTGGAGAAGTGATAATGGGATTTTAAATAATCTTTTCTGCTCCTTAGGGCTCATAATATCTAGCTTTCTTTACTCCAAGGACCTGAGTACATTATCAGGTTTTAAACATTAACATGTTTCTAAGAAACAGAATGCTGGAAACAAACGAGAAGTTGAAACAATAGGAAGAACTTGCTTTTGTCTGAATTTGATTCATAATTTGTATGGATTACATTATTTGATGGGAAAAAAGTCTTGTTTAAATTTAAATTGCTACATGTTACATCTCATAAAGCAACTGTTTATAAATTTGAAGTATGACACACACCCCTCCCCCTTTCCCCTCATACAGGATTCCAGATGAATTAATAACTGATTGTGTTCAGCAGTCCATAAATTTCTACTCTTTTCAGCCAACCTCTTTTGAATATTTGCATAGGTTAGCAGAAATAGTTTGGTTATGAGAATATATTCTGGAGAGTTTAAAAAATTTATTCACAGCACTATTGCAAAACATATCATACATCTCACTGTACAAAGATGATGTTAGAGACTTAGGGGCAGAAGAACAAAAGCTTCAGTGCCAGAATGTAATGGGTTTGTTGAACTGAAGGTAGTTAACTACCTTCTGTGGTTAGCCAAAAGAACTATACATCGAGAATGACGAATAAGGCAGAAAACTTATTCCAAGAATTTACAATAGTTACTGTTAGTGTGTCTGAGAATATTTCAAGCAAAGCAATGGGACTTCTGCTAAGGGAATAAGATGATGATCTTAACAATGCCCTTTCTTATAAGCACTCATAATGGTGATTGCTCTCGGAAGAGAACATCAGGAGTCACTGGCTTTCTGTTTTTTGAGAACAAATGTAAAGAAGCCAATGCAGCCATTAGAAAAGGACAGCCACAGGAACAGTAAGTATGAACCCCCAGCAGTGCTTCCACTTTCAGAATTGGTTAGGTGGCATCATGAGCTTCAGAGTGCATAGTGACACTGTGATGGTTAAACCATAATCAGAGGTGATTACTGCTAACAGAGATCCAAAAGCCATCAGTACAATCTGGTTGTGGGTGTGCATAATTCTGAGAGTTTGCCTTGTCTTCTCTTGTATAGGTATTGATTTGGCTTTACTAATTGCTTGAAATCATTTGTGGTAGTTGTTTGGTTTTGGTTGAAACATTTGCTTTTCTTATCTAATTTTCCAAGATTAAAAAATATCTGGAGGGTGAAGGGATATAATTTAGCTTCCAAATTCAGTGTTTCGGTCTTTTATGACCCAACCCATATCCTATGGCTAATGCCAGGAAAAAAACATCAGTCCTTTGTGTTACATTACAATGTCTAATATGCTGAAAGAATATTGTCTTTCATTAAATGAAACAATCTTTCAGCAGCTCCTCAAATAGGTCATATAATCAGTAATTTTTTGTTCCGCAGTAAAGGCTGAGATGCTCACTTTGCAGTTCAGAATCATCGCCCAGCTTCTAAGCCATAACAGTAGGGCTCTTTTAATGGGTAATCTCTTGTTGGTCCAATATTACTGGTGCCCAAAGGACTACCGGTGTCATGTAACCGTAAGTATTTGTGTGAATGAACCCTGAGCTGTTAGTAATTCTTCTAGCACATCACACCCCTTTTCAATGAAGCAATGTACCTATTTGGAAAAAAAAACCCAACAACTTTTAACTCTTTGGTGGTGTTCTGCTTATGCTTCTTCTCAGATTCAAATAACTTCACCTAGAAATATTTTCAAATACTTTTCAAGATATATTAGGGCATAATTATGCTTGTATCACATATTCCTGCATTATTGATTGGTATTCTTAATATGATGAGACAGCTGCCATCCTTTCCAATATGTTCTTTAAAGTATATCTACATGGGCCACTGCAGAACACTGAACTTTCATTCTTACTCTATGTGTATACATTCTTCCTTGCTGAAAATCTTTAATATTAAATAAAGTTTAAGCCTGACATTCTAGCAAAGAACAGCAGTAATTACATTCCTAGAAAATAAAAAAGTTCAGAAGGTATTTTTTACTTGTAAATAAAAGTGACAGAAGCAGTGTCTCCCTTGCAGACATGGGAAAGAAAAGTAATTTTGGATAAATGTGAAAACGGTATACTCTGAACTAAATTGTTGCATGCTACAACAGATTTCAACATTCAATCGCCAATGTAAATTTTCTTATCCCAGTTAGAAATAAAGGTGAACCAAAACACTACTTATTTGTCTGCCAGTTCTGAGATTTTTAGGAAAATAGTGGAAATTCTGCATGGAGTCTAAGAGATTAAGGATATAACTTATTTTGCAAGCTGGTGAGATAAAATGGACAGATTTTGTAAGAACTGCTGTATCAGGTCAGACAAAATCTATCTGTCCCAGTCTTCTCTCTGTGGCTGATGGCACATACTTAGGGAAAGAATATAAAAGGGTAGTGTACAGACAGATACTACCACTGGTATAATTCCCTGAGATAGAAGCTTACAAGCCCAGACACTGCATCTGTATTTAATGGTCTTTGATTTATTTGGCTCATATAAAAATATTTCAACACTTCATGAGTTTGTGTATGCTATTATTTTTTTATAAATCCTGCAGCATGGAGTTCCATAGTTAAGTTACACCTTGTTAATTAAAATTCCTTTTTTCATTTACTTCAGTTAGAAACTTAACACTATTTTGATCATCACTGTTTCAAGATCTGGCTTATTCTTTTTGAGAAGCTACCAGAACCACTCACATCGTAGCTTCATGATGTTTTCTGTTTCAGTTTTGACAGCAGATGCTTATGGAAGTTCGTTAGAGAAGATTATCACATAGAATTACTCTGTCCCCCCAGTGCCTAGAGTTTAGCTAGTAGCAGAATAACTCTTTCCTCAGTTAGAAATGTCTACAGTAAAGACTAAGGTAAATTATCTTACCCTATTTACTGTGTGGCCCTGCATGTATAGAAAGAATCAGGAACTTCTTCATTCAGAGGGAGGAAGCAGTGTAAAACTCCAGCCTAAGAAATACAATCTGGATTGGAATTGTAGAAGTGGTTGCTTTTTTCTGGTGTTTTTTTTTTTTTTTTTTTTTTTTTCTTAAGAGACCACAAATGGGCATGTTTTTCAGATCCTGATTTTCTGGTATGCAGTGCATTACAACTCAGGGGGGTTTGCAGAGAGCTCAGCAGCTCTAGTGCCCTTTTGCAGCCTACCACAAAGTAGGATGGAAATACTGCTTTTCTGCTTCTTTGGATGCCTTTCTGTAGTTTAGCCCAAGCTTTTCCTTCAAGTTCAAACTAAAACACAGAAGTAGTGCTTTTCTCAATAATAGACCAGGCTGCACCAGTTCTGGCTGTTTTTCTAAAAACATCTTGCAGGAGCCAACCCACCTTTTCAACACATACTTTTAAAAGGTTGCAAATAGCATCACTTCCAGTATGTATGCATTTATACACAAAGTACTTTGTGCTGAGTGAGGGTAAAGTTAATTCAGGTGTAGCAAATGGAGCTAAAGCCATTTAGCTGGAGCTAAATGGAAGGACATTGGAAGTGGAGTCCCACCCTTAGTTTATGCTTTTAATGCACTGTCCCAAAGGCTGTAGCATGAATTAGACTTCCTTTACCAAAGGGATTCATTGCAGTTGAACTGTGTCCCATAAAACAGTTGTTTTCCCCCAGTTCTACGTATGCACCACAAACAGACCAAAGCACTTGATGCAGCTTCATGAGTCAGGGTTTTGAAGGACTCCTTTTGTCAATAACTGACATCTCCTCTGTAGCAGAAGTTGGGCTGTGAGCCTTTCTATAAGGCATGTGCAGGAAAAGTGCAGCTACTCAGCAGTCACTGCAGTCCTAAATGTTCCGCAAACCCATTATTCTTGTTGAACTCAAATAAATAGATAATTCATAGGGAAAGCAGAAGAGCTGACAATATAATTAATATTATTTCCTTAGTCCTAACCACACAGGTGCAGCATAACTGTAATGTTTCTTCTAATTTATACTAATTTATACTGCTTTAAATGGTATGTGCTGGTCAGCATCCCTAACAGTATATTGTAAGCTAACTTAATTTTAGTTTGGTTTTGTAACCCAATGTTCTAAAAAAAAAAATAAATTATAAATGCTCCATTGCATTGTAACTCTCAGCAGGTGCAAATGTCAACTAATATTTTCTTTTCCATTTCAAAGTATCTCTTAGGAAAATACTTATATAATATGGCCCATGTTTTCTTCTCATATAAATTCCTGGATCAGAGTTAAGCCTGTCATAACAACATGGGTTTCTTAATGCTTGATAATAGCAGTTTACTGTTTCATTTGAACATCTGTGATGTTTATTCATTATTATCCTCACTCTTATGTGCTTTGTTCATGATGTGACAGTGAAGAACTTGTTATTTAGAATCCCCAGTGGTTTAAAATAGGCTTGATTTTATTAAAAGTTTATTAATATTTTCTTTTGTTATTATAAAGTTTAATGAGACACAAATATTGAGAAATACTTGTGTCCTTTGCATATAATTTTCTTGCAATGGATTTAAAAGAAACCTTCAAACTATGGAAATCCATTTAAAAGGTGCTCATAGCAAAGTGAGCTACATTTTCAATTACATTTCAATTCTTTTCATTCTTTTTCTGTTTTTTTTTTTTTTTTTTTTTTTTTAAATATACTTGATGTTAGATAAGAGCACCCTTGCTGCCAATTCAGCAGCTTTTCTGAGCTGGACAGGTTAAAGATGAGCATTTATTAACTACAGTCAACTTTTTCTGGATACATAAGTCTGGCCATAGAGTAAATTACAAGGAGTTTGGGAGATCTGTGTTTTTATTTTGAAGCTGTAGACAAATTGTAATTATCTGGGTCAAATACAACAAGAAGTTGCTCTGGCCAGCAGGCAGGACTACTTAAATGGGCTTGGCATATGCACTGTTTGAAAGGGAGTTGTCTTGGTTTGTGCTTTTATGTATATATACTAAAAAAGACATGTGTGTTGAACTCGCAGAAGAACAGAGGTGAGCATCCCCCAAGATGGGCAAAGAGCCGTTCTTGTACTGTCATTTATGAGAGAAGATTTTCTTAATTACCTGCATAGCCCTTTCTTGCACTGCATACTAAACTAAGCGTGTTCTTAGGTAAAATAACAATATCATAACTTGCTTGGTAAAGAGCAGCAGGGAGAAGTGGTAATTATAAATGACAGCATGTAGCACACTGACAGGAACCTTTCAAAGGGTGGTGGATGACAGTGACAGTAACTTTTTATTTCTTAACAATTTCTCTGAATGATAATAATTTGTAAGGAGTAATTCAGATGCAATTGAATTAACCTGGAAGTGACACGGAAGTCCTGATTTTGCAGTTTTACACTGCGAATGTTTTTAATAAGGCTGAAAATAGTGTGGTGGCTTCTGTGGCCTACTGGCCTATCTAAAAATGTCATTCTACATATCTAAATGTAAAATGGTAAATCAAGCAAAAATGCTGAACTAATAGAGGTAACTGGACAGACTAGAAAGGTCATCAGGAGTTGACCAGAAGAGAACTTTCTTTAAAGAAAAGGGAAATTTGAGTGGTATGGCAAAGATGGAAAGAAATAGTTTCTAAAATTCGCTTTCATCAGTGGATGCTCAGGTGAGTAGGATCTGTTGTGATAAATCTAGTCTGATATCAGAATAAACAAAACTGGAGAATTTACCCTGGCTTTTACATCAGGTTTGTTGCTTCAGTATAACTGTTCTAAGTCCCTGCATAAATATTTGAGGAGGAGGAATCCAATGAAGTATTGTTCAGTATTCCTAGTCTGAGGTTTTACTGGATTCCAGCCAGTGGATCTCCTGTCTTTCTCTTCTAGCTGAAAAAAACTCTGATTTTTGTTCCAGTACCACTTGCTACATTTGACTTAGCTGCTAGAGTCCACATCCATCTCCCCATAGGGGAATCCAGGTCTTCGTTCATACCTCTGGTATGAAGCTCATACTCCATGGATGCCGACCCATGTCTCTTCAGGAATGGAGTGTGATCTGCCGTTGGCTGCTCTTCAGCAGGAAAGCTGGTCACCAAAGCTCTTCCTCGCCCTTTCTGCCTCTGCTAAGTTTTGCCTTGAAAACTCAGAGCACCTCAAATGAATCCTGAGTATTCTTAAAGCAATCAGTGTTTTGGTCAGAACACATCCCACTGTTTTTCTTTCCAGCCTGGTATTTCATGATATGTTGCAGATTATTTGCTCAGAGAAACCCCCTTACCTCTTGGAGAAGAGAAGCTGAAGTGCAGTTACATGCCTAGCAGTTGTTGCAGGATGAATGATCTAGTCCAAAATGAAAGTTTTATACAAATGTGTCACAACTGGAGATACTCTATGCAGAGTGGAAATTTCCATTGAACCGGATTTACCAATGCTACAGTCATACTAACTATTTTTAGAAGTATTTCCCTGGTATATGTAGTTTAAGAGGCAACTTTATAGCATCTTACGTTTTTTCCCTCAGATAAGTATACTGAGCTACTTATATTTTTCTTCAGAAAATAGTGAATTGTTTGTTTAACCATTTTGTAAAACCTTTCAATTTTTCTCTTTGAAGAACAGACCTTAAAAATGGGTAGGTTATATAAAAATTAGCCTCATTAATGGCAGATACAGAGAGAATATTACTTATCTACTACTGCTTCATATTGCTGAGATAGCCTATCCCAGGATTAGCTCCAGTGCTGCCCTGGTGTAGCTCATATTCTATTTGCTTTCTGCCTTGATCCTCAGATCCTTTCTGTGTCACTGCATTCGTCTCTGGTAAGGTGCAAATGGCTAATTCTGTGTTTCTAAATTTATATGCAGTTATTTTTCTTATTTTCAGGAACACAGGCAGATACAGTGAATTGGAAAGATCTAAGGTAACATGAGATACATCCCTTTTGTATTAAATTATTTGAGGTCTTAAATAGATTGTTAGTCCTTTCATTTAATAGGATTTTCTTCTTATTTAAGGTGGTGTACCATGAGGGACGAAGTCTTATTATTATTAAATCTTATTATTATTAATGTAATATTACAGCCCAATTTATCTTTCAGAATAAAGTTCAGCTGGATGGGAGTTATTTTAGGAAAAAGTTGTAGTATTAAGTATTAATTTAGGTAGCTAACTGTCACTATAAGTAATGAAAATTTTTTTCTTCATTGTCCAATGACAGATTTGCATAGCAGAATAAATAATATAGATACTTTTAAAAATAAAGGAGCCTCAGTGTTTTCCATGGGAGAGAAAAGTACTTGATCTCACCAGCATACAACACAGTCCATATTCAATGGCCGTATCAGACCTGCTGCATGTGAACCATGGACTTGTACCTTGGGCTCTTGCTTTGTCAGTTTTGTGGTTTGCTATCTTACTTGTGCAAGGTTCTTGCTCTCTATTGTGTAGCATAAAAGACAAGGGTGAAGAAACAGGTAGTTGTCTTTAACAGGTCTGCAAAACCAGGAAGAACATTTTTGTGATCACATATGCAGGTAAAGAGCTATTTTTACTAAGGTGGTCAAATCTTCTATTTCAGAAGAGATTGCTATACTAATGAAGATGAATATGTTTGAGAATCCAGCAGCTCTGAACTGGCACAGAGAATTACCTGTTCTTGGCTAGATAGATGTGAGGAAAATTTTCAATTGATTTCTGGACTTCAACTTGATCGGAGTAGAGGTGGCAGTTATACTGGTCTGAGCATATCAATATTTGGATAACTTTCAAGGAGAGAAGATAAACTCTGTGTTATATGAGAAGATTTCTGGATAAAGAATATCTGTTATGCTATGAATCCAGATGATTGTTTTTGTGAGATGTTTAAAAGACATTTGAATTAATAACAAATGTGACCAGTGCAATTTCAAATAATACATAGCATTATCTGAAACTTGACTTAGATTAGAGCAATTTTTGTGGATCTCAGAACAAAATTGTGCTTCTGGAACACATCTTTAATAATACCTGTTGTTCTTAATGTTAAAAATTCAGATTTCTATAAATGTTCTTTGCAGTCAGGTGGTGCCCTTATTAATTGTTCAGAGTCAACTCTGGTCATTGTTCAGTGAAGTTTTTGTTTTGTTAGTATCGCAGAGATGTTGAAGATGATTTTATGAGAAATGTGGTAATGCTTTTAAGTGAAGGTCTTGCTGGGACTAAAAATAATTGTACTGTAGTTATTGCGTGTGGGAGAAAACGTTTCATATTTTTCAGAGATGTACTTCAAAGCTGTAATGACTCAAAAGAGCTTGATCACCTGATGCATACAATATGTATTAAGATATCACAAGTTTGATAGTCCAAACACTCAAATACATAGGCAACACTTCATTACAGGGCGTGACCTGCAGAGGTACTTGCTTTTATTCTGCTAGTGCTATGATTGTTTTTTTTTTGTTGTTGTTGTTGGTTTTTTTTGTTTTTTAAAGAAAGCTTTGCTTACTTAGTACTAAGTGAACTTCTGTATGTAGCTTGTCCTAAAAATCTAATGTATGTTTCTACATTAGAATTTTTGATATTTTTCCACACTTTTTCACTGATAACTTCACCTAATGTCTGGATTCGTTCCTTCATAAAAGCTCAGTAAGGAGAGAGGAAAGAGGAAACAGGGCAGAGGATTATAAGTAGCCAGACAAATATTATAGATGGTAAAGAGCACAAGAAATATGTGCATCCAGAAGAAGAATCAACTTTATGTATGTGGTAGGTATACTGGAAAAAAAAATGTCAGGAATAAATAAAATATACTTCAGTGGGAGAGAGAAATAAGTTTTGACACACAAAAGAATATGCCAGAGTCTGGCAAGGCAGAATGAGAGGGAAATAGACATATGAGATAGAATGGGTGGGGGAAAAAAAGAGGTTTTTGTCAAGAGATTGCCTAAACCAGTTTAGAAAGGATGAAGGAATACAACGTCAGTGACTCTATATCCCACAGGATTAAGAAGAGCAAGCAATGCTTTCTGGACACACATTTTCAGTAGCTGCATTTCTTTGCTTGCAGTTACGCTTATTTTCCCAGAAATTTTCTGTGATGAATAGAGCATATCAGTGAAAAAGCTGATGATGAAATGCAAAAGTGAGTTCATTTCTGCAGAAATGTAATAGAACTGATCAGTATGAAGTCAGCCATCAAGTTTGGAAGGTAAATCTTGAGAGATGTTTAAACTGTCCAGCATTGACAGCTAGCAGTGGAAGAAAGCTTTCAAGAAAACCTTTTGAAGAAAAATGTAATTGTGTCCTATTCTAGCAGTCATGATGATGTGGTCCTGCTGCTCCTGAAAGGAAGTAATTGTGTATGTGCTGGAGTTCCAGTCCTTTTTCAGCTCCTGAAGGATACCTCGAGTCTGTCTGAGGCTCTTGTTGTGTTTCAGGGATATCCAAGGAAATATGTAAATAAGTATTTTAAATTGCTGAGATAAGAGTAATTGCTGATTCCTACCATGTTGAAATTGCATTTTTTCTCTCTTTAATGAAGTTCCTTTTGTTTCAGGCACTGCTTGAACTTACCATCTATCTAGAGTTCAGATTTTCTTCTGTACCTGGTCCTGCACATGCCACCTGCCACATGCCTAAGTACTTACATTTTTAGCTCCTGAATTAGAAACATCACCAGCATCTGTAACAATGTCTGACTCTGGACTTGAGACTGTCAGTGACCATGTTTTGTTTTTCAGGAGTTCTAGGTTGTTTTGTGTGTGTGTGTGTGTTTGTGTGTGTGAGTGATTCAGCTACGTCACATGACCTTTGAACTGTTGTTGATGGGACCATAAAATATACTTCTTTACCATATATGTTCAGTGTTCTGGAGTAAGGTTGAGTCTGGTTAGATGTCTGACAGGTTGGAAACCTTCCCTGGAAACATTGTATGTCTCGACTGACTTCATAAGAAGTATTATCTAGCTAAGCACAGTGTTTTGACAATTATTGTTTACTAACAAAGTATTCTCCCTTGTTTACAATTTGTGAAACATTATCGTTTTGTCTGAAAGTTGAGAAAAAGAGTAATTTTTTTTTTTTTTTAAATACGGAAAAACACAAGTTAAATTGTATAATACCTAGAAAAGGGACTTAAATGTAATATGCTGGGAAGCATGACCAGTGATTAACAGTTGTCGTAAGGCATGTTTTGTGATTTAGAGAAGTGTCCCTGTGCCCTCCACTGTATTGATAAAACTTCCAATTCAATTGCTTTTGGCTCCTGTTGGAGAAGATCCTCAGCTAAATGAACTAAAACAACCAGTCTCATTGGCATGTGTAAGGCAAAAATGAAAATGTCATGTTCCTTTCAGCTCTTTCAGTATAGAAATTATGTGAAACACTGACTTTTCTTCTTATTTGTCATTTATTTATTAATGAAATGATCACGAGAGCATTTCTTGTATGTAAGGAACACTGTATCTCCAATTAGAACTATTGTGCAGTGGTGTTTAAACCTCAGGGTCAGTGAGGGCTTGATTGAGGTGCTTGTGCACAGGCAGGAAATGTTGGTGAAGATGACTAAGGTTCCCAACCCCAATCTCTCCTGCTAAAGCAATGTTAAATCAACCCTGCTTGGAGGACTGGACACCCTCGGGTGTGTTGGATGAGAGCAGGAGCCTGGGAATGGACAACTAAATCCCTACCTGTGTTTAAATACTTCCACCTATTCTATATGTGTAATTCTCTGTGTGATGCTTTAACATGCATGATGCAAATAGCAGTAGGAGCACTCTCACTATATTGATTTTTTTTTTTCTAGTTCATTACCTAACCTGACAGATGTTAATTGCAACTTAAAGCTCATCTGATTGCTCTCCTTTAAATATGAGAAAAAAACCCATAGACCTATGATATTAATGTTGCCTGATGTTGAAAAGACTTATTTAGTCGTTAGTCACTTGTGCTCAGGGATTTATTAGTCATGGTAATGTCTCCAATTAGTTGAAGGACAGAGAGCATAATTAGGGCACTTTTTGTCTAATTACTGTTAACTGTATACATGCAGTTTACTGTTGAGTTTATGAGGCTAGCTGAAATGTTATATGTGTTAAGAAGTTAGGTCTCCTCCTTATTTATAAAATCATTAAAATTAGAATTAACACCCACAGTAATAGATGTAAAATAGCGTTGTGGCATGGAACAGAAAGGTCTGATGTCATATTTTTCTTCTAAATCATTGTCTCTACAGACGTTCTGAAAAAGACCTACTGAGTGAACTTGCAAAGATATATTTTACAGCAAATGGAGAGATCAAGTATTATGTTCTTTGTATAGTCAAATAACCTTTAGATGAACTTGGAAAGGAAAAGAATTCCTCTTTAATTAAGTTTGCCTTTCTTCCTGTGGTTGTGAGAGAGAGGGGAAAGTTCTACTGTTAAAGTTAAGATGGAGTTAATTGACATTAATCTTCATGGGCTTGTTAGATTTACTTTACCAGCTAAGATGTAAAAAGGTGTTCAGCCCAAGTTAACTCTTGCTAAATATTTGAATGGCATAGTTGAATTTAACATTTTATTTTCTGGTTTGGAATGAAGTTTGCTGTCTTCTGTTTTTATATTTACTCCATTCCAAACTCTGGGGGAAAAGCTGGGCTTTGTCATGTGAGACACACAGAAACTCAGGTAAAAGGTCAACAGTTTTGAAACATCTTGTTTTCCAAAGTGAATGTTTCTTTTAAAGAACGCGGTCTAGCAACCTCAGTTAGATCTTGGTAACATCACCTCAACTGGTCCTGCCTGATGTGTAATTCTGAAGGGATTTCTACATTTGAAACAGAGTGGGTCAAATCTATTTAGTGTGACAAAGATCAGTAATTCAAAATCTAATATGAACACAGTGTCTGTCCTGTTGCCTTTGTGTGTTTATGTGCTTTTCTAGGGGGGAGCCCAGCTGCTTAATGCAATTTCTCCCAAAACCTCTGGATTGAGAATTCACGTTGGCAGATGTTGTGCTCTCTGCTTCACTGGAGGGCATACAGAAGACTTTCTATATATTCTGGTCACTTCCTTTTTCCAGCCAGCATCATTCCTTCCTTATCTGAGTCCTGCGGCTGCACATCAGTGGCTATGGCTTAGGAATCAGAAGTGTAATACTGGGTGCCATCAGCGCTGCAGAGATGTTATAGTCTTTATTGCATGCTCAATGTCCTTGGGCACATTTCAAAGAAGAGTTAAGAAAATAGTATTCTGGTAGTGAGATGGGTTAATCACAGTCATTCATCTCTAAAAAGGTCTGTAAAAGAGAGGTATGAGAGAGAGTGAGAACAGCTCCTTTCACTGGGTGGAACAGCAATAGTCCAGTTCATCCTCATTTGGTTATCTTAATTCCTGGTTTTCATTGGTAGATTTGCTGGTTTAGCTAATGGATTAGTGAGCCTCAAGCTTTTGTTAACCTAGTATACTGATATGGTGGTTGTGTAATTTATTTCTTTTCTAGCAGCTGGCACTTTTTTCATGTATAATATTTTCTAGGTAAAACAGGGTAGTTCCATGCAAAGAGTAGGAAATCCACATTTTAAGTCAAGAGATACTGAGTAAAAAATATATTTCTAATATATAATTAGAAAAATATTTCTAATAAAAGTGCCTCTTTAAACAGATTTATTTAGTAATGACTGGAAAAGCTGTCAGATGTTGGGATGGAATCTTTCCCTTTCCCCCGGTGTTGCATTATTAATAGCTTTCTGCAAGCTATCAGTGTCCTCATCTATATAACTATTTGTAGTTCAGAGTTTTAAAACTGGAGGACCAGAGGTTTCCCAATCAAGCAAGAAAGAAAGTGAAAATCTGAAATGTATTTCTACTTTTATTTTTTCTTGTTAATTGCAAGTTTATTTAAACATATAGGAAAAGAGAGAAGCAGAGAACAGGTTGCTTAGAGAGCTATAAATAAAATTAGGTATACTTCAAAATGCCAAGATTCAAGCGACTACAAATGAAGGTGTCATGGTTTTAACTCCTCTTGGGTTTAGATCGGTGTGGGCCTTTGACGTGACTGCTCTTACTAAACATATGGTGTTGTTAGTAATGATGTGTAAAGAACATTAAAATGGGACAAAATTGTGTCATCAACACTTCAAATGATCTGCAAATAATTAGGCTGATCCTAAGAATCAGGTACCCTGGGTCTGTATGGTGCCCTGGTGGTTTTGCTGTACTTTCTGCTGTTTGTAGGATGGAGGACAAAAAGAGGAAGAAGAAAAGGTTAGTTTTGGAGTGAGCATGTCTCTTTCCTTAGAGAGCTGCTTATAAATTAAGTTTTACTCCTCATCATCTTAATGCCCCTGGGGAAAAGCTGGGATTGCCTCTGCATTATTAGCTACCCTAAGCTAATTTTTCTAATTAGATGACATAAAGTGCAAGCAGACCAAAAATATATTTTAAAAGTTGTGTGGTAACAAAACATGAAAGAGATGGCAATAGGTAGCTTTGAGCGAAAAAGAGTGTACATTTACAAAACTTAGCTTCCTACTTCTTTTAGTGCTCCCATTAGTGGGATACTGCTAATGGGAAATGTTAAATATTTAATACCTGACATTTCTATAATGTCTACGTAGTGCAGTAAAGATTAAGTATTTTACAGTGCATTTCAATTTAAAAGAATGAAAGTGCTTTTCAGACTGTTACAGGGGAAGCTGCTGGTGAATGTTGTATTTAGATTGGGTATTCCTTTCAGCTGTAATAGACTCTTGCAGCTCGTTTGCAGCAAGCCAAGTATGAAAGTTCTGATACCCGAGCAGTGCCTTTTTGTTCATCCTCTGAGAACCTATTGAGCTGTGGCAAGCTCCCTGTTGCACTTCCCAAATTAAGCAGACATGCCAAAACCACCGAGCAGTTTCCACAGCCATAGAATTATGGAATCATTTAAGTTGGAAGGGACCTTTCAGATCATCTCAACCAATCATCAGCCTCACACTGGCTAAAACTATCACTGAACCATGTCCCTCAGCCCCAAGTCTACCTGTCTTTTAAATACCTCCATGGATGGTGATTCAACCACTTCCCCAGACAGTGTGTTCCAATGTTTGATAGT